>DVPR01001184.1:0-11419 GCA_018239345.1 Oxynetra stangelandi | reverse complement strand
TTGTTATTAGTTTCCGGGGTTATTAGGTCACGTTTCCACTCACTCCGGGGGTCCTCGGTTCAGACCCTGGTGCGAACATATTTCTTGGCAATGTATATTTTAAAGTAAATATGACCTGCTACAACGATGAAGGAAAACATCGTGAGCAAACCTTGGACATCTTAGAAATCAAAAAAAATATGTATATTCTAAGGTGCGTGAAGTTGGCTAAGGCGTAGTTGCCCAACGTGGTAGACTATGGAATAATTTAATTATTCTCATACTGACAGGAGATCCGAGTCAGACGTTGGAACGATAAAAGAGTCGATAAGGTACTTACTAATATAAAATAAATCAAATTATATTAAGATTTAATTATGCTTTATCTATTATTTATACATTAAGAACTACGTATATATTCAAGTAGTTTCCGGAATCGAAGCAGTTACTTGTCGGGCGAAGTTTGAACTGCAACACGATCGTGTTCCAGACTGTTCCTCGTTTGGGTCTGTAGTTCCAAGTTTCCGTTCCTTTGACCGGCGCTAACAGTGAAATTGACAGCTTAACGCGACGGTTCGAGGTTTAAAAGATTTATCTAGAACCCCGTCGCGTACTAGCTTGTGAGATTTGTATCTTATCTTATACAGTTAATCTTAGCATATTGTCTATGCGTTTGTGTTTATTATTAAACTTTATCTTGTTTATCAGAAGAATAGTAAACGAAACACTGATTTCAAAGGCGAAGTAAGATTTTTACGAAGTTGGAATTAAGTATTATACTCTAAATGATAAGACAAACGGTCTTCTTAAGAAATTATAGAAATAGTTAAAATTTTATTTCTAAAAATAACCATAATATATTAGTTTATTCCAGAATGAGATACATATAAAATTCTAAAATATTATATTCATGATGAATTAAGAACACATCGGTCATTGGCGTTATGCGCGCAAATAGTTTCAAGTGTGGGTCACAAAAAGCACAAGTAAAAAGTCCGCATCACAAGCTTGTTATGAAAATTAACAACAAAGGCTGCCATATAACGTGCATACTTTATCGACTTCTTGTACTATCAGCCTTATCGCGTCTCATCTCGCGAGCATCCCTTCCCAATATCCCGTTATGCGAAAACAAATGTATGATTTAAAGTGGTTCCCGTTATCGTTATCAGAATGTTGGTGGGGCGGGTGATTTACAGCACACGATTGTAACGATACAACGCAACAACGGAACAAGCGTGGTCGCTTATCTCGACGAAAATAAGGAGTGCGCACGCGAAGAGTAACACTCGTAAAATCTGGTTGTTTGTTTTGGTTAATCAAACGAATATAATAATAATCAATGAAAGGAACTGATTAAAACGAACATCAAAGTATTTATCACGTTTGACCACTGAGTCAATAACAAAACATGTTTTACGGGTATCAAATATGTAATATGCGTATTTATTGATATTTGGTTATTTG
Organism: Oxynetra stangelandi; assembly: GCA_018239345.1. Lineage (NCBI taxonomy): Eukaryota > Metazoa > Arthropoda > Insecta > Lepidoptera > Hesperiidae > Oxynetra > Oxynetra stangelandi. The sequence goes on along the minus strand of DVPR01001184.1, from coordinate 9,973 downwards.
ATATTGAGTGAGGTCGATTTATGCCATCACCAACTTTATCATTTGAATAAAATTCCGTTTGAATGCTTTATATTAGGTAAATAAATTGTGTTTGTAATATTTGAAAGGAATAATAAAGTATGTAATTATAAATTCGACCAAGAAGACAGATTCTTTATCCGAAAAAACTTAAATGGACAAAGTTGGTAAAAAGCGAATATTTTTCCTTGATGGATTAATTAGCAAATCGTTGTTTGAAATGAAAATTTTACTTTGCTATTAGGGTTTCTTAGTAAGTTATAACACAAGTATTTTAATTTAAAACAAAATCATAATAACCTAGCTACGTTAAATTTCAATTAGCATTGAGCAACCAAAAATAAATTGAATGATGTTCAAAATGTAGTTATTACTTGATTTGTTCATTTATAAGATAAACAATTATTAACCACGATTTCGTATAACACCGTGGTTTTTAGTGCTTATAAAAAATACCTATTATTTCCAAACTTAATTACCTTCTGATTTATAATGGCAGTACCGATGCCATGTAACTATCAGTGGGCGGGCGTATGCCTGTTTTCACTAAGAAATATCGCTTTAAGCACATCTTGGGGAGTAAATATTCGTACCAATATACATTAATTAAAGTTATTGTGTTAGTTTTTCCTACGTATATATAATTGGTTTTTAATCCTCGTAATTTTTATTTGGTTAAATAAATATATATTTGGTTTTTAATCCGGTACCTACGTAAAAAACATCGTATGAAAAAACTTGTGGACATTAATAAAATTGTTTTGTATTTTATCCAGTTCGGCAACAGGAACTCGGCAATGAGTCCAGCCGCTGCTGATTGATGAAGCCCGTGTGTTGTGGAACTTTTCAGATCGTTCACTCTCGCTTCAGATGTTACATCTGGTTCGGAACTTACAATGTTGTAATAACAATTATTTCACATAACAGAATTACGTGAAAGTTGCAGAATAATCTTTGAGCAGTAGCACCTCTGCATCATTACTACGCATATGATTGTTGTAAGACTGTTATGACAAGTAGCAACGACAGGCTAATCCTATAATCTATAGTACGTTATCATGCGGCAGACTACATATGCTCATTTAGTCAATATAAGGTATATTTTATATAAACGTAGTTTATCACAAGGGGTAAAGCGCTGAGCTTAGCTAGCCAACTATCAATAAAATCTTACTTAAATCACGAAATAAGTAAAAAAATTGTTGTACGGTATTTATTAAAAGCTTTTGAGAGGAGCAACGGCTGCAAAGACGTAGAAGACTTTTAAAGTATTTGCTTTAATAAAAAACCGCAGCGTTATAAAGGACGGACGTGTAATTTGCACTTCTAAAGGGACACAGATATATTGCTTGCAAGATCATCACACAATGTATTTTGTATTATCATAACAAATAAACCCAATCCCAGGTTATAGCGCGTTTCTTATAAGGGCCTATCTATCAATTTATCTGCAACTATTCAAGTAAGGTAAAGTACTTCAGGTTTATGTGCGTCAGCTTTTTCATAAAACATCATGATACCTGCAATAAAGAAGTTTTACGACCCCTCAACGCTTGCTCAACTCTGTTATGAGTAAAGGGGTCGCTCGTCATAGCTTTAGTGTCGTTTAAGACAACGACATCTGGACTGATTAAAATATTTATATAGTCGAATACAAACAACTTAATGGAGTAAATATTTTGAATTAGAATTTTGGCGTTAAAGCGTGAAAAAAGTTCTATTGAAACAGTTATGTTTGAAGCTGTATAAACATTGAAGTTACAAAGTTTGAAGAGGAAATAATTTTATATGAAGACGTGTTATGCTAGCAGTTCATAATATCAAATCGTTTTTAACACGCTTTTATTATTGGTTTGAATTAAGTTTTTTTAATGACAATTGCACTATTTAACAAAATGTGTAGGTACTACATAAAAGCAATTTTCATAAAATAATCACAATCAAAACTATTCAGAAAAGTAACATCTCATTTTGAATCAAAATACTGCTAAAAGCATGCCATTGTAAACAATGTTACTCGTACTTGCGAGTGAACGTTCAACTGTATGTATACATAATTTCTAAATAATTTTGGACATTTAATATTAAATCTTCGAGATGAGCTGACTAAACAAAAGAGGAGTTAACAGAAATTGGAAACAGGAAGTTAATCAGAGACTGTGCAACAGACGGCGCGACTGGGCGACATCAAATTAAACGGGTAAGACGCCCGGGGCGAGCGTACTAAATATTGGGTTCTCGCATACGACACGAGCACAGCGGCACCGGTGGCGGGAAGAGACGGTTGTATTCCGATTAGACTGTTAACGAAATGTATATATATATATATATAAATAAATGTATATATGTATATATATAGTCAACTGCTAGTAATATTGCGCTTTAAACGAGTACCTAAATATATTTGCTTAAATTCAATACAATTTTAAACTATACCACGTCATGTTGGTTGCGAATGTTTTTTTTTTCAGAATCTAATCAGAGACAAAGCTAATAAACAAACCACTTCACACATTTCTGACGACAGCTCATCGAAACTATGCAAAATACTCCATCCAAGGTTTAAGTTACGCGAAAATTGAAAAAAAATATTCCTATAACCACTTTCAATGTTAATGTATTATAGTCATCAGTACTGTTATGGTTCCACTGTTAAATACGGTTTTCTGTTCAAAATTAAAAAGCCTTCAAAATTAATAGTGTCCTACATTCGACAAATATTGCTAATTGAATGTAAAGTAAAACGAAATAACGTATCAACATTTAATCAAAATATTCCAGAACTTTCTGATACTCTGAGTGATGGTTCCGCAACAGTCCTTCAATATACACACACCCTGACAACGAAAGAGTAGTGCCCGTTTTAACACTGACTTCAAATGTTTTAAAATTAGGTAAATAGGAACTTGTTATCGTCGCCATTTTTGTACTCAATGCTCTCGAGAACTTCCCTGTTCAAGTCTATGAGTCCAGATTCTCGTTAAATGGTTTGTCGTTAAATACTTCGTCCGTATATAAGAATTACATTGTCATTTCTATATAATTTATGTTCTTTACTAACTTTTATAAATAAGGACGCCTTAAAGAAAATACGATGGTTAATATTTCTGACTTTACATGACTTTCGGGTTACCGGAAAATACATGATATAATATTATTTTTTGTAATAGTTCAATGTATAATTTTAATAGAAAAGAAAGTAAATTGTATATATTGTTTTTTTTTATAATTAATTGATATTTTTATATAACCAAAACCACCATTTTTATTCACCAATCAAATAATATGACTTTCAATTCTCAAACAAATGGTAATAATTTCTTAGGTCACCTTTGCCATTTTTGTGTATAAGATTACAATTTATTACAATTAAAAAGTGTCTATTTTTGCTTAAACCCCAAAATATTATTATATTCACATTATTCTAAAATAATTTATCATTATACTATAAGTAGGATCCATCTTGTTCTATGCACATATATCATTATGCTTAGCAACTTCTGCCGAAACTTCGCCAGAATTCAAACGCGCGAGGTGTTTAGAAATTTCGAATATTCCATCGCCCCATTAATTATTCCCTCGAAGGGAATTGTGCGTGATGGTATACAGGACTTCTTATAAATTTATGATACCAATATAAATACTTGACTAACTTGCGCATGATCAAGTGCTTAGCGCCTCACGTCAGGAGGGTACTCGTAATATTATATAATGTTTAATAGCGCGCTAATTACTTGTATTAATATTCAGCGCAGAGGCATATTTCAACGTAAAAACCCATACTTAAATTATGATGCTTGATCGAATGGTTTTACATGTTTTCATCATCACACCTAGGCTGACTAGATCCCATTCGGCACAAAGTCCAGCAATTGTTACCAACAAATAATAAATAAACCCTCTGTCATCCACAATATTAAAATATTTAGCCAATCAATCATTCCTACATTGCTTTGAAGTTACGATATGTATTGGTTTATGTATTTAGGTATCTAAATTTCTACAAACATATTATTATATTAAATGTACTATTACACTAATTATATTTAATACTTTTACATTATGGAATTTTAAAATTTTGTATATTGTTGAGATCTTGTTTCTAATTAAATCGTTGCTATTCAATATTTACAGGTGCTTAATTACTCAAAGAAAAATATGTATTAAAATGCATATTTAAATCTTGATAATTATATTTCATTTATATTCGTTATTTTAGGGTGAAATACAGCTTACACAATATTTATTTTTTCAAATTCAAATAATTTTCAAAGCATACAATTTATCTATAAGCCGCTATCTCAAGAAATATTGTAGGTATTCAAACAACATATCATTTTATAAAAAATGTACGTAACAACCATCAACTTGTCAATAGGAAGTTATTGTAAACCGACAATGTATTGATGATACCTTCAAGTGGCAAGACAGTGAGGCTAACCAAACAAACCTTGCTTTGATTCGGCTTTACTAAACCGTTCGCGTACACACAAATGCCCAGAACAATAACAGTTTCGGCGATTATCCGGCCTAACTAAATCGGCTTATGCACCACTAGAACCGAACTGACTGAGCGTCTACCGAAATGATCATAGTCGTGATTGTCAAAGATATGTACAAATAAGACAAGGTACAACTATAATTCAGCTTCATACGAACATTGCTTGTACTCAAACCGTTTGTGAACCGCTACACCCGTTATCAGTTTTGGGCTCTGCAAAGCTGGCTTTATGCTTTTCATTAATTACCGAGTTTCCGCTGGATCGGTCACAGTGCTTGTGGCTGTCAAAGGGAAGACAATATGACGAGGAATATAAGTTCTATCTTATGATTATAGAGTTACAGCTATATGTATATACTTCTGTGTCTGAATAAAATGATTGAATTGTATACAGGCGAATGGCACATGTAATCGAATTTTCGAATTGGGGCATGTAAAGCGAATTTTATGTTCTATTTTTATTTTCCTGTCATGATTTTTTTTTATATTGCCCTAATAATTGTAGTAAGATAGTCTGATCTTTCAAAATGTTGCTGTGAACAAAGCCAAAAAAATATTTCCTAAATAAATTTCGATAAAAATTGATTGCCTGATTTTACGTAGACATGTATTGGATAATAATACAATAGAAATTTAACAAAAAATCATTAAGTTTATTAACAGTCGTTTGCCGACTTAGCAATTTAACGTTTTCTAACAAATGACGATAAAACTGTTAAGTTTATAAGGAGAAGTGAGAAGTATTATGTGATCACAGCCTTTGCACTTGAACCTTATCGGCGATTCCTAATTAATGGGGAAAATTTAAAAAAAGGAATAAAGACATAAATCAAGGAATGGTAAACAGGCAGAAACCCAAAGGGTATTCCATATTAATTAACGTCGGGTGCGAAGGCGACGAAGACAAATAACAGGAGCGCTCGTAATGTATTTTTCCCAGCCCTTCGCGGCCCGGATAAAACAAATGATAATCGGGAAAGAATGAAGTCAACATTAATGGCTTCCAATTAATTATGACCGCGTCCGTTTAATGGGTTGTGAAATGCGATAATACAATAAATCATTACTCTGTATTTGGTCTGTATTTTCATCAAATCTTTTCGCGATACGGACAGAATACATCTACAACGCTACGAGTATCTACATACACGCCAAAAGATTCGTTGCCCGGTTATTATATGTAAATAAACAGTCTAATTAGCACTTACATATGATGAGAACCATCTGACAATAGCGGTCGGTCGTTAGAAAGTAAACCTTCGATTTTCATTACAAAGTTATGTATTTTAATAGCTCGTTCAAGGCAATCACGTTATACTATATTCCTGTGGAATAGAGAGACCATCGGATAATAAATGAGTAATACAAAGCCCCGTGATCACATTGATCAAAAGTATAAAGTTTGAGTATTCCATGAATGTATTATTTAAGAACATTCTTATCATTTTTCGCAATAACGAAAGCTCTCCAAATTTGATAAGTTAAATCAATCATTCAGCAATGGGTGAATTATTTGTGCTCCGAATTTCAACAATAAAGTATTAGAGAGAAGGAAACCTTTATCTGAGTTAATGTTTCATTAATGATACATAGTGTTCAGTGACCACTTAATAAATTTGTTGAATATTATAATTATTTTATTTTTAATTTGCTCTTAATTCTGATTTCGAAGAACAGTTACTAGTGTCCATCTTGGAAAGTAATACATTTATTTATTTGATGGGAGTCGCAATAGTTACAGTTGAACTATTAAAATTTAATATTTAAATAAACTATATTAATATTACCTTAATTGCGGTCAACTTTAATACGTTTCTCAATCGCGTACCCAGCGCCTGCGGTTCGCTAAAGATCACAAGGTAATTTTGCAATATGGAGTCACACATGTCATAGGCGTCTTGTTATCAACTGTCCAATGTAATTTTAAAAGTAATCGTATTCACAATGCGTTCAACAACTGCTCCATTCGGGAGTATTGATATTAATTGAAAAGTATAGTTATATTTTGTAATAAAACCATCATTATCGATGTGTGAATGGAATCAAATTATTTTTAGACTTTAACGTAAACAGCTACCTACATATGTCGCCTTCTAGCTGTTGTGTTGTCAATAAAAAAGCAAAGCAAAGCAGCATAAAAGAACGCAATTTTAAATACATCAGCACTTAACTACAAGCACGATGCATTGCTATCCTTGAATAGCTTGTATGACGAATACCATATCACTTTACTCCACCTACTAAAAAGGCAATCACAAGCTCTATATTACTTAAGTTTGTAAGTGATTTATCGTAAAGCGACAGCGTCAAGGACTTAGAAACTTTAATCGTAATTTATTATTTCAAATAAGAACAAAATATATGACTAACAACGGTCATTGTCATCGCATAAGGAGCGTTGGTTTAAAAAAAAATACAATGTCACAGTAATAGAACCACTATTACAATGTTGTTCCTTTTTTGTGAACGCCACAAAAGCGTCGGAATTCCCGTATGAACATCCGAAAACACCATTTGTTTACTTCAGCTCAAGTCGTTAATTTCCTAATTACAGTTTTAAAATCAGCCCCGTTTTTATGTTACCCGACGTCCTATAAGGACCAATCCTATTGCAAGCGATGAGTGACAAATATAACGACAGCAACTTTAGCCCTAAAGTGTAACTTGTCATTATGAGTCACTGATATTGAGGTATTAGTGGGATTCTGTGTCGGTTGTCTTACCATTTTGAAACGGCAGTTAAGCTTCAGAAGTTCAAGAACACCAGGTTTTTAACCTTCCGCAGAAACTGTCTGCTTTCAAGCGGCCGATTGCAAAGGAGAACGGACCATTTAAGGACCACGTGGTCAATATATTTAGTGCCGTGGATTGTACAAAGAATGCATTATATCCCTTTTTCAAGCTTAATATCCCGGATAAAGAATATTCCATGCCGGGGCGATAAATCTTAAGTAAGCTAAAACATGATGTCACTTGTTATTGAGATGGAAATAGGTTTGATATTTATCTGTCGTCTTCAGTTGTACTATGTTTGTGCTCTTTTTTAAATTAATTTTTTTTATTAGTAAGACAACTACCTTATAATAGGCGACTCTGGCGACGACCGGAAGGTTAATGGAAGAAGAAATACGCTGTACAAATTTGCATAACATTTTTCTCTGTCTCCTACCAAAATTAAGCCGTCGGCCCCTGCATCCACGGCTTTGTTTAAATTACTGAAGTGAATTCCGAGATTCCCTTGTAATATTCAATTTTATATTTCACCCTCATCGTTGCTTCTTTCCGTTGTAGGTATATTCTTGTAGATTGATAATTCAGTTGATAAAGTATTGTACTTTCTACACGGTCATTTGGTATAAAAGTTGCCGTAGTAAGAATGTTTTTGAAAGCAAATAAAACAAAACAAAACATGATTTCATTTTAAAGAACGCAACACACCTTATTGAGATAACGACCATATTAAAACGATTTTAATGAGCATACTTTCTGAGTGAAGTCATCTGACTTATTTATTTATTTCGATGTTAATTCGAGCACAAGATATGCGGTTGACGCCTTATGTAAAATGTTAGAGGTCGATTCGACCGAACTGATAACAGTAGATCAGTGGGTGAATTTTGCTTAGATATATAACCACTCATAGCTTATATAGTGTAGTTTTATGTCTAGGTTATAGTGTAGTTTAATGAATATGAATAAGGTATAGTGTTATTTAACGAGTTAACGTAGATCATTATTTTAACCATACGAATACGTTATGTCACTTGTTACATTTCAAAATGTCGCAGCAAAACTTGCCTGCCTGAATTTTTGTTTTTATTTCTTTATATGTCTTTTGTAAGTTCTATGTCTTGTTTTTCTGTTATATATAATAAATAATATTGATGTGTAAAGTATAATTTGTCATTTTTCGTGTCGTTTAATAATATGTTAAGAAGATATTATCGGTATGTTTTATTCACACATTAATTACACCTTGTCAACTTTATTGAAGCATATATCAACAATAGCACCAAATGCGGACACATACATTTTCGAAATAATTTGTGAATACACAAAGCAGATATTTATTCAGAAGAAACCAAGAAAGTTAGTCGTATAACAAGTCAAAAGCTATTCATATTTTTGTACAGTAATGTTACTTATCTCAGGTACATTTAATTTAGTTTGAATAAAAAACTTAAGCTCACTCGAGCGTGACGTCAGTCATTCTTCTGAACTTTATAACAATGAATATAGCCTTAAGGTATATACGCACTGTTCGCATATTGTTCACAAATCTTAATATCAAACTGTGCTAAGGCGCATCCATTGATTTAGTCTGTTCCATATTCATTTACAGCTATCTGTAAGAGTTTATAGTATATAAACACACTTAGGAATCTCTGCCTCCACAACGTAAAATGTGTGCCTTTGCATAACACCTCGCCTACAATACGTTTGTGTTTTAAAATATTTAGCATCAATAGAGTTATATTCGCGGTTTCATTGAAATTTACTTCTAGTTGAATTTAGTATACAGTTTGTCAAAAAGAGACATCTAATCATGGCATGGTATGGTATTTATTGTATTTTGATCTGTTCAGTTTTCGTTCTGAGAATTACCAGAGTTTTGCGTTTCCCACAAAACCGTAACATTGAACTGACAAATAAGGTATCACAATTACTGTTGAATCACTGCATTCGTTCGTGTTTAGAAGGTGTTTCCACTGCCGATAAAATAAAACGGATCTGTATCTTGTACGAAACAAACTTCAAGTTGTGAGTAATACGCTTTACGAACCTTCAATCATGTTTACTTTGTGCTCGCAAATCTTGAAAACAAGCACTTGTAAAAATAAACCTCTTGTAAAAAATTATTACAATTTCTCATCCCGCGCTGTTCATTGTTCTTTGTTCAAAGTACTCGAAATTTTATCGTGTGATTCAAGGCTCTTTTCGCCTTTTTCCTTGATGATTACAATATTTTCTCCGATGAATTTGCTCTTTGTTGCGCGTATTCTTGAATAATAACCGGGTTTTTTTACGATCATTTTATTGTAACGTTTGCTGTATTTTCTGCAGAATATCAACGAATTTCTTTGACATTCGAATTATAATATTTATATCGATAATCTTTGTCGGGTCACTGAATCTAGTTTATTATCAAAATAAAATTAACTTTATTCTTGGTATAAATTGTGACCAGAACAAAAAATATCTTCCTTAACTGACTCATTTAGAATCTTAACCTCATCCTACAGTCCTACCTCATATTATTTGGTATTTTTTGAAATATTTAAAACTACAAAACTTCATATAACACGTGTTCTAACAATCTGAGGAATCGTGAAATTTCAAAAACGTATAATATCTGGTAGAATAAAATTCAATGCTGCGATGGTTCGGGCATCTAGAGAGAATGGATGATGAAAGAATGACGAAGAGGATATACAACGCGAGTGTTGATGGACG
>DVPR01001183.1:0-11424 GCA_018239345.1 Oxynetra stangelandi | reverse complement strand
TAAGAAAAAGACCCATGCATATAACATTTTTAACTCTATCGAATATAAATTAATACAAATAATAATAAAAAATTAGAACTCGAAGTCTTACCGTGGAGCTCTCTAGATCGACTTCCAGAAATAGGACGTTTTGCAGAACCGACCCTCAAGTCGTTGGCTTGGACCATACCAGAATTCTGTCTCTTTTGCTTCATTTTTTGCTCCATTAACTGACGCTAAAATGTAGTAAGTAATATTGAATTAAATATTATATTTCCCATTGTAACTTATACCTTTAATATTATATTCTGTCTAAATTAATTCAATATACGGAATTATTCGAAAACTCACTTGCTGTTCGATTTTGTGATCTCGACCATTCATTGTAGCCATTTTCTTGAAGATTTGTTGTTTAACACAATATTTATGACACTATTTATAACAAGCGCTGAATTATTTCACAAATCAAATACTATTAAAATTGTGGGCATTTTGTAAGCTCATTTTTTGTTTATAAATCATCTTGCCTACCGTTGCCCCAGAAATAAGTGTTGTCAACTGCAAATGAATAAATTTGACTGAGAATTGTGTTACCATTATCCAAGTGTAAGTAAAGACTCAGAAATACCAATACTTTACTACAAACACTCTTAAACTACTAAATTCTTGCGTTAATATTAAAATTTAAAAATTCAAATGAAATACTAAGCTAATAGTATTTATTTCATTCATCCATTCCGAAAGTCTAGTAATGGAATTCTGGCACGCACTTTAACCGTAAAAAGGTTTGGGCTTTTGTAATAAATTTTCATTGTTTCCATAAAAATAAAAGCTGCATGCATTTAGATAATTATTGCCCTGAACTAATAAATCTTAGCTTCATCAGTGAATAACCTAATATTCTGATAGGAAAGTTCCACCCTACAGCCCTACTAAACATTGACATATCCTCGGATCGAGAACTTAACTGTCAGTTATTTGTCATTTGAGTTTTAGATTCAAAATGGCTCCTACTCGGAGTATTATCGGTTTTTTGAATCCTAAAACCCTCAGTGCGGCTTTCACTAATACCATTTCTAAAACACCGAGTAGATACGTTCATAGATGCAATAATTGTAATAATTTCTTGGGTGGGCCACTTTTGAGACCTGTGCCCATAGAACATAAAAATTACAAATGTAAGTATTTCACATTGTTATTACATCATTATCTTTGTTTTATTGTATTTCTATACGTTTTATGAGTACAGGCGTTCCACCAAAAAAGAAAAGTTAAACGTAAACGACTATCACCAGGAAACCGACAATGCTTCAGATATAAAACATAACCTAAAATTTCTTCAGATGTTGTATTCGGAGCAAGGAGTCGGTATATCCATACTACACACAATTTGAATGCTCGCGTGGATTATTACAAGGTGCTTGGTGTGTCTAAAAATGCGTCTGGTAAAGAAATAAAGCAGGCATATTATCAACTCGCTAAGAAGTACCACCCCGATGCCAATAAGTCAGACCCTGAAGCTTCAAAGAAGTTTCAAGAAGTATCTGAAGCTTATGAGGTATATATTAAAATCCCGTGGCAAATTTTGAGAATTCGTTAAGATTATTGATTGTCATTTCAAGGAACTTTGTCAACTTAATTGTTTTGCTAACATTTTAGATCTTGTCAGATGAATCCAAGCGTAAACAATATGACACGTATGGAACAACGTCTGAACAAATGGGAATGGGAGGAGGCCCCAGTGGTGCAGACGGCTTCACCCATCAATGGCAATACAAATCTACTATAGACCCAGAGGAGTTGTTCCGCAAAATATTTGGAGACGCCGGCTTCAAAAGTGAAGCATTCAATGACTTTGCCGAGAGCCAGTTTGGGTTTGGTGCAGCTCAGGAGGTTAGTAACTCTATGTCTAATTGGTTTACATATTACTTTTCTTTGTAGTATCTATTTTAAAACCATGGTATCTACCAATCAATATGTTTGAGATCCTATGGGATCTGTTTTTGAATAATCATTTTGGATCAGAACATTTTTTTTCATTACTCATGGCGGGATTGTGACCTCTGAATGTGGAATTATGTATCAGGGTTTCCATATGTTACTGTTTTGAACAACAAGGATTCTCTCTTGTGTTCTACACCCAATGGCATCCAGAAGTGTTACTATCCCTTGGTTGCAGTCCTGCTTTAGCTCCTTGTTCTATTCACATGGCCTACTAGTATAAGCTTTATGAGATTGTCACGCTTCTCTCGGGATGAACAAGGAAAGGCAAAGCACTCTGAAGGCAGATGATTGATAATCTTACCTTAAAATTGAATTTATCATGCTTAGAAACATTTGTGCAATCAGTAGTATCTTGGGGGCATCCCAAATTTTCTGCTGGTATCAAAAATTTACTTCATATTCTTAATACAAGAAGAGTGTTAGAGTGCCTAATGTTTTTAATGACAAGTTATCTGTAAAAACTTAATTTCATAAGTTTAATGGCGATCAAACCCACTTTACATATAGAAATGCATTTTGAACACAGCAAAGGGGAAAGGACTATCTGTAGCGAACTTCACTGAGAAATCACTGACATGTTCTAATATGTCAATAACTATATATATAAAAGTCTTTATTGTAATTACGATGAAAAGTTTACCAAGGTTTTTAAATTAGGATATACCAAATATTCTTTATGCTTAAAAATTCTTCATGCTTGAAAATTCAGAGAAAACTTTATGATAGTGATTGATGAAGGTGACAAATAAGTTACAACTTAAAATTGTTTTCCAGGTGATCGTCAACTTACGTTTTACTGAGGCGGCTAGGGGCGTCAACAAGGACATAAATATGAATATTGTGGACACGTGCCCCAAATGTCAAGGGACCAGATGTGAACCCGGCACTAAGTCTATAAGGTGTACATACTGTAACGGAAGTGGCATGGAAACATTCTCGAGAGGTAATTTTGAAAAATTCATTCAATACTAGCCGATGAGAAAAATGTTTGCCGTTTTTATTAAATGAATATTTATTCATGTTATATATTTGTTGAAGTTTATTTATAGCCAATGTGTTTTTTTATTGTTTCAGGCCCATTTGTAATGCGTTCCACATGTCGACATTGCCATGGGACAAGGATGTTGATTAAATTTCCCTGTGTGGAATGCGAAGGCAAAGGGCAGTCTGTATGTAAAAATATATTACATTAATTTATAATTCAATCTTGGGTTCATTTGAAACTATAATTGAATAAAACCCTGTATTCAAAGACCGGGATACTTTTAATTGTACTTTTGGTCACCAACTCATTTGCTTTAAAACTGTAAATTGATAGTAGGAGATATTAAAATTAAAAATATTTCCACTTGGCCTTGAAACATAACAAAACATTTGTAATTCAAATTAGTCTAATTATTGTTGAATTTTAAATCACATAACAAAGCAGAAGCCTGCAAAGCCTTTGCAAAATATTTGGTGATCTACACACATAAAAAGGTGGACAATACTCTTGAGATTTTGTGTGCATGTTGAAGAGATGGCAACTATTGTTGTCTAATGGGTTTAGTAGAGTTGGAGGTCTACAGGTTATTGCAATGAAATGAATTTAATTCTGTTTTGATTAAATGGGACCAGAAATGTTAAAACACTTTTTATGATATACAAAGTATTGAATAGTAAAAGTTGTCCAGCTAATTAATTAGTAAAATTCTGTAAAATGAGAAACTTTTAAGATTCAATGAAGCAACAGAGCTAGTCAAAATATTACCTTATTTGCTTGACCATGCTTGCATTAGCGAAGCATTTTGAATCTTAAAATGTTGAATGGCTAATAAAGCAGAACACAACTCAGAAAACAACTCTGGACAACCATCCAAGACAATAGAAGTGGCATAGAACAGAAATACATGACAGAATTTAAAAGTGAGTGTTTAAAATAATTTTGCAGGTCCAACGCAAAAAGATAACGGTTCCGGTTCCAGCCGGAGTAGAGGATGGTCAGACGGTGAGGATGGCGGTTGGCAACAACGAGGTGTTCATCACGTTCAAGGTGGAACCCTCGGCTTACTTCAGACGCGATGGTCCTGATGTTCACACTGATTGTTCTGTAAGCATCCTCCATATGTTTAAGGGTGATAAATTCCATGAGGTCAGCGGCTTATTAGGTAGTGTTGTTGATGAAAAATTTGAACTGTTGTATTCATTATTATATGTAGTTGTCAACTTAAATTTATTATAATAATTCATGTCAATCTTCTCCAATGTCATAAGTGGTGATGTTATATATTATGTATAAAAAAATATTTGCATATGTTATCGAATAAATTTTATTATATATTCATATTTACATGTTTCTATGTAAAATACTAAAGACCAAAAGTAATCTCGTAAAGAAATCTAACATTTAGTTGTAGAACATAAAATTTAAAATATATTGCATCTATTTGGCGTCTAATCTCTTTATTTATATAATGTGTATAAAATTGGAAACTTCATTTCAGATCTCTGTAGCTCAAGCAATGTTGGGTGGCACTGTTCGGGTACAGGGCCTATACGAAGATCACACACTGCAGGTAAAACAAGTACATTTTCAAAATGCAAATATTAAAAACTTTGTAATTTTATATCATATTTCTTTTATAATATAAATCTTAAGAAATTGCTTTTTGTATGTTTTTAATTGTAAAACTAGTTTATTTTAATTAATTCATTATTTTTAAAGCCTTCACTAAGTTTACTTTCATAGTGTTGATTTCAAGCAAAGAGTTGTTTATTCATTAGTCATAAAAAATGTTTAATTATTTATTTATAAAGATCGAATGTTACAGATAGTGCCTGGTACATCGTCGCATAGCACCATCCGTCTCTCGCGGAAGGGCATGAAGAGGGTCAGTCAGCATGGCTACGGCGACCACTATGTTCATATAAAAATACAGGTAAGTTTAGTATTTCAATAAGATTACTAATAATTCTAATACCATTATTAATATTTCTATACTAACGTACTGATCATGCTACAGTTAGTAGTAATTCTGAAGTATATATCTAAAAGTGTAATTTATGTATTTTTTTAATCAATAGTAAATAATCTCAAAAAAAAATTCTAATAGTTTTTAAGTGTCTATTTGCTATTTATTAGAGGTAAAAGCATTTGGAGTACTTATGACTATTTATATTTAAATATTTTTCAGGTGCCAAAATCGTTGAGTGCAAAGCAAAAAGCACTGATGTATGCTTATGCCGAGTTGGAGGAGGACACTCCGGGCCAAATACACGGAGTCTCCTACGATAGAGATGGTAAGAGACGATAGAAATATTGGGAGAATTGATTCCGATTCAAGTGATAAAGTAACAAGGAGGAGAGGCTCCCAACTAAAATAAAAAAAAGAATCCTTTACTGAATTGGCTTGATCCGTATCCGAGTAGACAAATTGCTTGAATTAAGATTGTCGTTTGGAATGTCAACAGTGAAACGTTTGTTTTGCAGACGGCTCAAAAAGTAGCGGTAGTACAAAAGACAGTAGTGGTGACAAACAAAAGATTCACCGTCTGAATCGCGATTCGGAATCGTATGACCGCGACGGTAGAGATTGGAGTTTCGTAGACAGTATCATTGACACGTTTAGGAGGAACTCGTTAATGTTCACTATGGGTTTCGTTTTGGCGATCGTTGGTTGTTATGTAGCGATCCTCAGCGATCCCGTCGATAGGTTAGGACTGTACGATCGCATGCGACAGAGGGAGATTGAGAAGGGGAATGACTATAGAGAGATGGACAAAACTTTCGGCTACGAGAGAACGATTGAGAGGCAGAAAAAAGAGAATCCTACATACTATGAGGTGTAATTTGATATTGTGTTTAATGTACTTGGACGAGTTTTGACTTGTTTGTTGTAATTGTCATAATTATATTCGTGATATCTAGACATGATACACCATTATCTAAACTAAAAATAAAATAAATAAATAAATAACCGTCACGCCAGGTCCCTAGCGGGGTAGGCAGAGAGCACGGCGTGCCAAACATGTCTGTCCTTGCAAACCTGATGTGCTTCGTCTACATTCATTCTAAACTAAGCCGATGCAAAATTGCCTTTTTTTTCAAAATTAATTTTATAGCCACCCGTTTCGGTTTAGCTGCTGCGATGTAAGCGTTTGAGTATAGAAAGTCCAGATTTTCGTTTTATCTGCCGTCTTTGATTTCCTATATGTGTGCGAAATGGTAAACGATATGTGGTAATATTTTGAATGATGATCATAGTTCATTTCATCATTCGTTATTTTTACTAAGACTATTTTATTATGTCAAAAAGTTGTCTATAGCGTCGGTGTTGCCAGACGCCTGATAGCTTAATTATTTGATTGTTGGTAATTAAAAAATATACGCACATAAAATTAAAAGCATGCGGGACTATTACATCGTCAAATTTAATGATCTATTCATCGGTGCAGTATTCTATGAATAATAAATTTCAATAAATTTGAATGAATTCTTTATTATTTTTGATTACGTTATAACTTTCTGATTAATTTTTACTGTGTACCATGAATTATTCTCTAAGCATTGAATTCTGGTGCTTCGTATGTTTTTTTTCTGGAAGGTATTTTTGAATGTCATTGTAAATAGCGGTTCAGTAGGTGCATCTACCAAAGGGATGTAGTATGATGGTCATACGAATGTGTAAATGGTAATTTTTGTGAATATACGCAATGTTTACTTAAATGTTGTTGTTTCATTTGACATCTATACCCTGATATTGAAGGCCCCGTGACACCATCATGCTATGACCCACACAAAGAAATGTATATTTCTTAGTCTAATGTTTTTTTTAAATCTAACCGTAGTTCTCTTTTTCCAATGGATTTTTTTTTAAACGATTTTTTTTTATGATCATATATATATTCAGTATAACTACAGCAACGTCGAATTTTTAACATTAGATTTAAATGAAGTTAATTGTAAAAAAATGTTTTACTGTGTCCGTCTGTTGTCCGTTCATATTGCAGAAGTTATTGGACAGTTGTTTAATGATTTAGGGAGTTATATGTTCCTTTTGGATAATTCTATTATGAATATTACATTATACATAATAGGTATTACATAGATAAGTACACTCACGTGCATTATGTACCAGCAGTTTACTTTAGTAGGGTAAAGTTTGTTGAGTTATCTGTTTCCAATTTTTGGATGTCGCTACCGTCATTTATGAACAGTCGAAAGTACATCATTTCATGTTCCACGCAACATTAATGGGCCAAGTTCTAAACACAATGGCGTCTTCAAAGTTGAGATTTCGTTATCTTAACGCTGTTTAAATATTTGTTATACCCGATTCGTAATAACCTTGAAGAGTAACGTATTCTGCCGAGTTTAATTTTAAATTAATTTGGTAGTGTATTTTTTTATATTATATTTTTTTATAATAAAGGCGTCAATTTTATTTATAGGTGACGAAGTGTAGAAAGAGAATCGGTAATCTTGTGTGAGTTATTCAATGATCATATCTAATAGTCTATAGTAAAGTAATTTGGAAAATGAAAAATAAATAAATACGCATCATATTATCGTATAATAAATTGTTTAAATTACACTTTTCGTTCCAACAAGAATTATTTTGTTCATTCATTATTATAAATGAAATTGTAATTAAATATAATTTTTGAGATATTGATTGTAGAATTTGCAAGTATTTAGTCGAATAATTTAGCTACAATTTTAATTGTTTTGTTTGAAGCGTGTTGCCGAGCTTTACTACACCGATGGAAATTTATGATTTTGTGTTCGTAAGAAATACCTCTTAGTAATTAACGCTATATCAGCCGATTTTAGTAGACGTCTTCAGTTCAGCGGCCCAGTAATTTAGGTATATGTAATTGCATTACGATTATTGTATAAGTGATTAGGATAATGGCATTTAATTATTGCCACAGAAATCGGTGCATATATGTTTTCAGAACAGAAAACCTGTGATGTTAAAAACATGGTTATCTTTATCTGTTCTAAAACTTACTCAATTGTTTACTATTTCTTTGGCAACAATTACAGGTAAGAAAGTGTCCATATCTGAGCCGCACGAGATGGTTGACGCCCTTAAAGAAGCGCTGAAAGAGAAGAAAAGTATACAGGGATCGTCCAGTACAACTGAGGATGACGTCCTGAAGGAATCCAAGCGGAGCAAGGGCTAGAAACATTCTCAAAATGTGTTAGTCGAAATTAACATTAACGGCTTCGCAATAAGGTCTTGTTTGCAAGTCGCTGTAGTGAATATTCCACTTTACTCTTTACAATTTCAAATAAAACTTCTGACATCTATGATAACTTTCAGGTTTTTTTTAACACGGTTAAAGAGAATTGTATGTATATTTTTTTTCTTATGAAGCTTCGCGTAATTGTTAATTACTGGTAATATTATTATTAAACTGTAGCTACATTTGATTACTGTGATAAGAATTACGAAGTGAATCGATACCAATGTTTAATAAAAATACTGGCAACACCACGTAACTGTGGCGGGATTTTTTGGTATTAAATTACATGGTACATTGCTTGATGCAATCAAATGTTCTGTATCAATTTAATGTGTGTATAGCAGTTGACTAGTTTTAGGAATGGTAAATAAAATAATAAAACTGAATACGAAGTTTTTTTTTCATTGACATTTTTTATTCCCTAGTTTCACATGACACGACTTCTTACAATAGCCATTATGTACTTTTTGTACAGAAACACATCAAATATTTTACGTACTCGGGAAACGGCAAGTATCCACTAGAGGAGAACCTGAAGTCAGATGCTAGCAATACCAAAATACTAAAAGATTAGACAATTGTTAGCCGCCACTTTAAAAATGTTTATAAAACATACTATCAACTTAATCTTATTAAAAAATAAGTACAAAATTATTTTGTATCCGTACTGTAGGTACAGAATCTTTCAATCACATTTTTTTCAATGATATTACTGTAAAGTTGATTCCGTAAATACAAAATTTTATATGTGAGTACATTTACATTCTCAGGTTTTTTGGTTTGTCTCTTAGTGCCACATTTCAGAGTATACCTGCCCGTGATTGCGAACTATTTTTGGACCCGACAACTAATTCTATGTTTACATCCGTTATTTCAATCGATAATTCGTTAATGATAAATCGTTAATTGTAATTTACTCGCTCAAATTAAATTGGGTACTTTCGATGTTATTGCGGGTATGTTTATCCTTTATAAGTTTTGCAATGAACAATTTAACGTTTTATTAAATGCACTGTCAAATCTTCTCCCCGATGTCGACGTTAGTGGGACAAGCCTCGCACTTTTCTGTGTTGAACAAACGGTAGCTGTCAGATATGCCGGCGATGGCGGCGCTGTTGTGTCGCTTTAGTGTTGCCAGCGCGCACGCTAGTAAACACATCGCGCCCTCCACGTAAAAACCGTATAGGATGCGAACGTGGCTGGATACCTGCAAATAAATAACGTGATAAAAAAATTCTAGTTGCACATAATATTATATTAAACATCTATTATTTTCCAATATTTCTTCACTAAATTGACAGCGTTATAGAACTTATTCTACCAAATTGCGTTGATGTGGATTTCAGATAGTGGTAAAACTGTATATGCAAATACGCCAGCCACGATTAAGAACTTTAGGTAGCAAATTTATTATCCCGACAGTGATGTAACGTAACAATATTATGGTGTTTAACAGATTTTTGTAAAGCAAACTCACACGTTCCAATCCGCCAGTTGTGGTGAACTCAAGTGGAAACATTATACTTTCTAAGGCTTCCTTTTCCCTTGCAACCCCAAACATTACCACGCCTAAGACGTAATACACCAAGGTTGCTAGCGGTACGCAGCGGCCAAAACAGATGACGCTCAGAATGCTCTACGGAAGAAAAAAAAGTTATCTATGGTAAATTGTAATGCTTTTTAATATAAGAACGTAACCGTTGTTATGAGCATTTCTTAAAAAACATATTATCTACCAACGAGTGTCACCGTATCTGAATAATATTTTGATTACAATTTTTAAATTTTAGAAGTATGCAACAAAAATAAATTTTAAAAAGACTTACATGAAATCCTTTTCGTATTTTCCATTCATTAGATCCTTTTAAAAATTCTGATTCTCTACTGTGGCTTGGATTTTCTGAAAAAAAAACCTAGATATACATAGGTATATATGATAGTGTTGTAATGACGAATGTTAATCAGAGATTCTTGTTTTAATTTAGACATTAATGAGCCGAATGATTTGTTTTATTTTCCACACATTCTTATTAATACTTTTTTTTATTTTTTTATTTAGCTATAGGCTCGCGTTTGACTGCTATCCCACCTGATGGAATACATAGTGTATCTATCTAAAAATGATTGGCCTGTATCATCAGTCATGACAGGATATAAACCTTTCGCAATATGCACTATTGCGCATACTACATATATATCTCATATTATAATAGCGTCTATTTAACTCAAAATTGCGTACACTTATGTATCTACATAAAAAACGGACCTCCCGTGTTTTCAAAGGTAGACTTGGTTTTAGTGTCGTCGAGTTTCGCTCTCAAATGCCGAGTGTATTCGTCCGAGTTGACCACGACGCAAGTGCTGGCGTTCACCACTGAAACGAATAGTTTAAATTATCAAGATTGCATTTAATGAAAATAAGAACGAACGAATATTAATTGTAGCCGTAGAAAGTATTTGTGAAGGTTTGTGCACATAGCATGCAGACTTTGGTGAAATTTCGGTACTGCACTGTTTTCACTGTTGTGTTTCGTTTTCAAATGTATTTAATAGGCATTTGTTTTTAAAACTTTACTTATACCAACTTAAGCTTTAGTCCTATCTTATATCCTTATGCTCAGAGCTCTAGAGAAAATTGTGACCACCACTACCACTAGGCTTATGTAAACCTTAATTATTTGTATTACGAGAAAAATAGGAATTATATAATATTTTAATATTTTATTCGGTTTTTTAATACAAAATCCCTTTGGGGCGTTAGTGATGATATTCAATGTCCTACTCCTATGTTATATCTGTATCTATTACAATTGCTAGAAATCTTACTCAAATAAATATGCGTAGGCACAGCAAGTATTGCGTAGATCAAAGCAGAAGTCCTTCCCCATACTGTGAACGGTACTGGGGCACCGAAACCTGAAATATACAGAAATCAGGATACTTGTTACTTGAAAAACTATAAGTGCTAAGTAAATCGTTTGATAAAAAATAAACGGAAGTCACAGTGACTGACCAAGAGCCGTCATAACATAAACAGCGAACAGGAACGTTCCAGGCAAGTCCCAGAATTGTCCCGGATTCAGTCTAGCACCTTGCGCCACTGCTAACATTGTCAGTCTTCTTTCTTCTTCTATTCGCTTTTCTATTGCCTGCTTCCATTTCGGAGAGAGAGGTGTGATCTGGAAGAAAAATGCGATCTGACAATTATGA
>DVPR01001182.1:0-11426 GCA_018239345.1 Oxynetra stangelandi | reverse complement strand
ACAAATCATTATAATTCTATTCGTTCCACTTATTATAATTTAAAATTTTAATTTCATTGCTCTATTAATTATATTATAAACAGACTTCCATTCCTCATATTACATTGAAAATTACAATACATTAATAAATAAATAAATAATTTGTTTGCATTGAATTATTCGGTTTTTTGAATATTCGTTAGTATAAATCGCCCGCAACTACATACCTACCTATGTTCTGATTGAGTTGCGTATGTAGATTGTGATTAAATAAATATTAATACTCGTAGTTACCGTAAACGCAAGTTTTTAAATTGTTGTAAATGACCGTTTGCACTGTTCTTTTTATACAGACAGCACTATTCCCACATTCTTATCCCCTATAGATATAGTTATAATGGTCTTATTCAAATCAATACAAATATTAATAACTAGTTATTCGAACGCATTTCGCATTCGCATTTTATTATGTTGTATGTAAATATAAATTTTGTTAAGAACGTGAACAAAAAATTTTAGTAAACAAAATCGTATGAATCAACTTGTAGCCGACAATAAATGCGAGAACGAGATAGCAGCTGTGTGTATTCTATCTCTATCATACAACACGTCACTCAAAACAAGTATTCTAAAAAAACTGCTTCATATAGTCCGCCATAACTTTTTATATACAAAGTTCTGTATTGAAATCGTATAACTGCAACCTAACTGTAAATTGACTTACATTTATATGAAATGTAATGTACCATTGCTATTGTCGCGGTGATGTGAAACGTGCATAGTCATTGAGATAGGACTCACGGATCAGCGCCGCAGCTCTCGGCATTACGCTGACTGCCTATTGAGATGTTGATAAAAATATTTGGTATCTCTTATGTTTGTACGTTTATAGGTGTGCTTACGCTTATATATATATATATAATGGAACAGAATTTTATTATTATTATTTGAATAAATATCTTGGACATCTTTGTTTGTGTGATTGAAGCGCAAATTACCACACAACAGATAACATAGATACATATGATTAGAATGATCCATAGTCGTGTGACATTTTGTCCAAAGTTAATTATAATTTTCAATACATCATTCGAAACTAGCAAACAGTATGAAACACACAACTCGTTCGCTATGAAAAACTGCATTGAACATCCAACCACGCGTAATTGTTTCGATTGGAAAACTTCCAGAATGTTCCAGAACTTTCTAGTTAAACGCCATGGATCTGGGCACTGTTGGCTCGTGTTTGCGCGTGATTCTTGATATGCGAACGTGGAGTGAACGTTAGCGATAACGCCACATTTTCAATATCTGCGTTAAACGGCTCGTACCGAGCGCGATTAAGGCTTTACGGCAAGCTTAAGCAATGGTTAACGAAGGTAGGTTGTAACATATACTCGTGTGTACGTATAACGCACGATATCAACGTTCAAAGTTTTAATTCGATAGTATATAAGTGAATATTCTTCGCATGGAACTTTGTAACACTCAATGTCACGTCAAGGTTATCTTTAAAAAAAAGTACTAATGCGATATAATAGGTTCCTGTTTCATAAAGGCAATGTACTCGTAGGTCTTCCTTTAAGTGTTTCAATATTACTTACAAATGGGCATCGCGGATTGTGAAAACATAAAATATCCTATAAAAGTTATGATGTATATAATTTCAATAATTTCCATGTATGGTCTCGATTCCAAAACAAATGAAAATCATTTTTAAAATAATAATATCTTGGGATATCTCCACACACGGCCATCTGATTCCAAAGAAGGTACTTAAGTTCGTGTGTTCAGGTAACCAGACGGCTGATAAATTATTATACATAAATAGACATCCAGACGCAGAGCAAATACTTCTGCTGATCACAGAAATATTTGACCTGGGTGGGAATCGAACCCACAACCCCCGGTTCAGCGGTCAGGTTCGCTAACCACGGGCTAACTTTAACTGGTTTCCAACTGGCGCGTAATAGACATGCAAGCTTAAAGCCCAAAAACTGACCAAAAATTCCGTAGCCATGCATGCGATGATCGCAAATTAATCGAATGTGAAAGTGATCAAAGGCAAGCGCCAACAGTAACGGAATATTTCGCGTCTACGAAACCGATACGTTCCGGCGCGTCACAGTTGGGACATTGAACGTCCAATTAGTGGCGCGTCAACGCTTCGATTCAAACACTCGGGAAACCTTTGGAAAGCTCGGCTCAAATTTTCTTTTGTTCTCTGCACAAGTTGCGAACGAATACGCATTTCGCGTGAGGTCGATTCCAATAGTCGATCAACGCATATATTTATTTATATAAAAACTAATATATAACTCTATGATAACTGAGGTTCAGATCTAAACGTGTTAGCTTAATGCATTATGTATGCTTTCATTATTTCTACAAATTGCGGTCAACTTCGTAAATCCTTTTATTATTTCATTGTTGGACACGCAATGAGCATGGTATAATAGTGTATCTAGCAGGTCAACTACGTGTTAACAAAATTTACAAGCTATCAGGAATATTATAAACAATTATAAGGCACATAGATTTTCATATGATGTTTTCCATCATTCTAAAATTACACCTAATGTTGCAGTAAAGAACTACACTGAAATCTGAGCTAGTTGGTTCTCACCGCGCATATGTTTTAGATCTAACTGCAACACTGCAAGAAGTTATTAATTTACCGTGTATTCTGGACGCAATTTTTATGTTAATCACACATGATACTCATATTGTTAACGCCTAGTGTACTGTCGGTCTCAATGTGACTTACAATAAAACCAATAGAATAAATCGATCACTCGAAAAGTCTGACTGAGAATCAACCTTAAAAATAGAAATTTAAAAATGGTACAAAGTCTAGTAAAGTCACGGCAAACGAAAGCTCCAGTTCGTCAAACGGGGCCTTTTATAAAACTAGATAACTGGAGCGCCTTAACAGTGTACCTATTTTTAAAATTCCTCAAATCTATATGGCGTGTTCCGTTCCGTTTCGTTTTCCATTCGATGTTACGTTTTAGAGTAACTTTGCCAGACGAAACGATGAAGACGATCGTTAATAACTTTATCCGGGCCAATGATGAGATTTTGCGAGCAAGGATTTAACCTCATTGAGCCGCAAAGATTATGTGGGATCGTATTTAACATGTTTACTACATAGAAGGGAACACGGCGAGGTACTGGATTGGTTTTAAAACGATTCATTTAAAATGTGCTACATGAAATTAATTTAATAACCTCTGCATTAATGATGGCTCTTTTCAATTTGAATGTTATATCTGCCTACATTCATTCAGGGCGGTTTGGATTCTTGTACAGTCAGTTGAATGAATAATAATTAAGAGAATGCCATTAAATACTTTTTGTACCCTTTTCTTAATGTGTTTTTCGCTTCATATTTGTAAGGCGTTACAGTGGAAAGCAACTCAACGCTATCAATGCGTATCTATGAAGTAGTTGAAGATTTTATTCTTAATGTATGCATTAGCACCGCCGTTGTGTCTATTCTTGTATTTTATATAATTCATTATTTTTTTAATATTTTCAGTATTGCGTAGTAGTGATATTTTTCGTGTTTTTCGCCGTAGTATGCAAAGCTGTTTCCCGTATAATATTCCCATAATGCCGGACAACGGGAAACGAAAACGTATAGCGCAGTGTGCGTAGATCCTTATCGTTTTTATAGTCCTTTGCCTTACTTTGCAATAAAAACTCAAATATCGCACCCGCAATGTATTTATTTACACGAGGTGTCAAAAGCGTGCCATACATTAAGATTTTTGGTTACATTCGGTAGTTTTATGCTCTGAATGTATTGCGGAATTATATGTCGTACTACCTTCCTTATTGTGCGAGTTTTGTCATTGGCCATTATTATAGAGGGCGCGCTTGTAATTGAGGCATCAATATTAAGGTCTTTAATGAGGAAGGTTAAGGATAGCACCAACAGCATCCTTAAAGTTTTCGCGGATGATGTGCGTGCACCGATAAGGAGACACTACGTGCGGTGGATGATGGACCCTAACACTGAGCATCGCCCGCACGAGGTGGCTCTCGGGTATATGACACATTAGTTATTGTAATAAGTTATTATATAACTTACTAACAGTATTTTAAGTATTTGTATACTAACACATAGACCTATGTCGTCTGTATGAAAGAAAGAAATTTATATATTCTGTATATTTACGTAGCGGCGAATCATTGTACTGATATACGGATTTGATTGCACGCACTAATCGTTAAAACAGTTTTAGTATGACGCTTCATGATTGCGATTTCGTAATTTGTATGTAGGACAGACAACCCGTTCAAACGATGGACAGTATTGATAGGATGTGTGAAACAAATGACGAACGATTATTTGATGTTATGTTACATCTCTCAAGATTACCAAGAAGTTTAACGCCCTTTGCGTATAGAGATTTAAAAGTACTGTAATGATCTGAAGAAATATTTTAATAAACGATAACATATAAAAAAATAAATGACAAGTCCCTTAATTACTTACTTTATAAATTTGCCTTGCTTGGTCTTTAAGACTATTCGCTTTACAAAAAACAAACCATATTTAATTTTTTTAATAATCCCCGTTGAGTGTCACGAAACTGTAATTAACAGCTCGCCGATTGGTCCATCTGCGTGGCTACGTTCTAATTATGTTACAACTATTCCTACGGCCTCGCCTATATTTGTGCTAACGTGTTCCTTGCTCAGGTTATTCAATGCCTTGTTTGATTATTCCCCTTAAGCCTCTTTAAGCCTCCTTAAGCGTCTTCTTATTATTCTATATTATAAGCAAAGTACAGGTCGTGTGGCTATGAATATGTATTGTAAGTCTAAGTGTATATTCTTACTAAAATTAAAATAAAACTCTTATTTACTTACGACTACTACTAGACTTGCCAAAATTAAAATAAAATAATATGCCAATATTTTTAATGCTTTAATGTGGTTGGAAATTGTTGCCAGATATTTCATAAATGCACATTCTATATTTAAGCTGTGCTTAGTAGATTAATTTGCGAATTGTGCTCCATAAAAAATTGCCTTCGGCTTAAGTTAGTTGAGAGAAGGCGTGGTTATAGAGGGGAAGTAATAAGTGTAACTTCTATGTGGCGTGGGGCCCAATATTGCCCAAGTCAAACAAAGGAAACAGCGCATACATCTTTCTCTATATGATTGTTTTATATTCTATAAATTTTCTGTAGTTTCTTTACCTTATAAATCGGCTATAGTTGAAAAATTTACGTCACTAACACTAATTGTCACTTACGCCCTTTCACTACTAGTGTCATTTACTGAATGACAATATGTATGGATCTGCGATTAATTAATTTTTAAAGTTTATTGTAGATATCGACTATGATCTATTAAAAAAGCCTTATGACTGTTAAAAGTTGTGTAAAATAATAAAAAAACTTTATAGGAATATGTAAAAAAAATTGACGGATGTGCGTATATTGTTAAGTATTTTATCAAATATTTCTTTAATAGAATTAGAATGACCTATTAAAATATTCATATTATCTTTAAGACATGTGTATGTCGTATATCGTATGTCTCAAAATCAAATAAGCACTACTAACACTAGATAAATTGTAGTCGTATTTACAAAGTGGTATCAACAAAGTAACATAAATATGCAAGAAATCTAATGTATCTTGGTGAAATTAATTTAAGACAATTTGAAAGTTCTCCGATCTCGTTATGATCAACATTTTGCCCATGTATTACATTTTGATCCAACGAACGGAATTATTTAGAAGCATGTAATTTTTATAGGTTTCACATCACAACCCTTTTCGAATGACATTTGACATTTCTATTTGATCCCTTTTAGATATGTACCTACGTATATATTAATTAGTCCTTCATTGAGATACAATCGGGTTAACTGCGACATGTTAAATTACATCAAATCCGGCTAATATTTTTCAATATATTCCACAAAAAATGTTAACGTTAATTCTTTTCAATTAAGTCGTGACTTAGTATATTTGTATGGATAAATAACGTAATGAATAATTATTAGTATTAATAATTGGGAATGTTAGAGGCAAGTAGGGAGTATTGTAATGTAGTGTCTGTTGCATTTCGGTTTAATGCACCTGTTAATTGCAATGGAACTCAACAGTCAAGGTTAGGCACAGCTTACGTACGCGCTTAATATCCCACGTATGGAGCAAAGTTTCGGGTTAGTAATTAAAGACGCTTTAACGTTCCTTAACGATAATAATCATTGTTTAATTTTTTTCTCATTTTATTCATATTAATAAAAGGTAAAAAAAGACAAATGAAAGTATGTCTTTTCCTAGGGCTTAAACTGTGTTAATCTCGAGTTTCAACTAATTCGGTTCAGTCGTTTTAACGTATAATACATATATATATATATATATATATATACACCTCATTACACTAACTGCTTTAAATATTTCAGATTGTTAACGCATCGCGAATTCCGCGTCCATTCCGCATCAATAGTTAAAGTCTGTCGGTACGTATGCACATGTCCAACGAAGGGTGGCTAATGAGGGGCTATTTATAGAATCCATGAGACATCATTATATTAGTACGTACCTATTCTTGGTGTATTGGCTTATTAAATACTCGATGTTCCACGCGCCTACTTCGTGCGGAAACGTAAAAAAATCCCACATGCATATACTCGTATTATAATAAACTCATTTATACGTTATATCACTGTTTTAGGGGGAAAAGTTTGAAGGAAAATATATAATTTTTGTCTATTATCGTTTTCTTCTGAAATTATTTTTATTACTCACCATAACTTGTCAAAATCGCTCAAGGTAGACTGGTAGAGCATGTCTATTGTTAATACATATATGTATGTAATGTCATAAATAAAGAAATAAATAAAAACGTTACATGATGCAACATGTGATCTTTCCCAGGGTTCAAGCCGCCATTCATATTAAAGTGCAAATAAATAGTTTTTCGATAATAAAAAATACAGATAGACATACATCATTTGTATTATATGTATTATAGAAGGATATTGGATACCAAAAATGCGATTTAAATATTAAAGGCTGCTAAGCTTTCAAAATGCACAACATTTTCCACGTGTAGTATAATCGGATTTTACTTTTAATTATTTCAATGCCATGATATACACGGATATGTTCTGCACACGACGTGAACAAATTCTCGTTAACAATATAAACTAAGTACTCTTATTGTATGGATGCAATCTGTAAATGTCGCTTAGGTCAATTCGAACGGAAAACTTTTGACACAGATAAATGCTTCATTGTGTTCTTCGATTTTACTATCGTTTTCATTTTGATAGTAATAATTTAATTGCCTCTGGTCGCCCTATAAAATTTTATTACAATTTAATTTCTTTGGAGATCAGTTTGACAAAGAAAAATGTTCCTGGCAGGTAAGATTGAAATTGAAAAGATTGAAATTGAAAAGATTTGAAGAAATCACGAAATAAACAAACCTTTTAAAACGGAATAATAAATGCTACAGTATTTGATTCCGTAATTCGGTTTTTTAATTTAGAATTTATTACAACGAACAGGCCATCTATATATAGTACGGGGAAGCAGAAAAATTGACGGCACTATAAAAATAAAAGGGAGTCTGTGTGGCCACTCGCTCCCCGGGATTCGGACGCCGTAAACCAAGTCCGTTTATGTCCCATTCAGTATCTTATATTAACAAGCTTTGTTATATATTTTGATCGTATATTAAAAGATTCAATGCTCTTCAGTGTGCTTTAGGAAATTAATGTAAACATCAGATACAGCTTTTCGAGTATTGTGAACAGTGTTGTTAATTTTGTAGGATCATAATGTTATAGCAACCAACCTGACGAAAAACACGTTGACAGTGTATTGCGTGCTTTCTAGTTGCACGACATCGTGTTGAGTGTGGTTGTAGTAGTGCTTAGCATGGGACACGGCCGCGACGGCGGCCAGCCGCTGCGAGCTGCCCATGGCCCAGCCGAGCGGGCTGCGCTGCGCGCTCGCAGCGCCCACGCCCGCCACCAGCCACCAACAACGCCAGCGAGCCACAGCCGCACCGCGCGGCGCCGCCTTGGCGACTGCCGCCACAAATTGCCTCGCCTTCCTTATTCGAATCCTTCTCGAGCTTTTTAATCACTACTGACTTCACGGGCCATCCAACATATTCTCATCGGCCTGTCTACGTTAGGTGCAGGCGCGTTATATCTGACGCTTGCGACTCACGCCGGCCGGCGACGAGACGCATCTGAAACAATACAAGTCTCCGTTACTCTAAACGTCTAACCTATTTTCTTTTCAAATGTATTCACAAACGCTACTTCAATTAAGAAAGTTACGTTAAATAATTGGATCCAGAAGACGTCTCGCTTCCGAAACGAACCTACGTTGGTTCAAAGCTGCAGTGTGCGTGATCCAACTGAGAAATAAATGGTTGAAAAAAGAATTTCTTCGTTTAAAAGAACAACGATAATTGTAATTAAGCAGACGTTTACTAATTTGTCTCGTTGCGAGACTGCAAGAGACCAACCTGAATATGCAAGAGGCGAAGCGGTGAAGGCGGCCGCGCGTACACAAGAAGCAATTCAAATATTAATACCTACCGGCATCGAAACGATTCGTATTCATACATTTTTTTCTATACGTGACAATTCCAAGAAACGAAACTGAAAACATTACAAGACTAATTTTCGAAGTACTCTGGCACGACTTCGGCAAGAACGAAAGTCGAAAGTTATCCGCGGCGAACCCACATCAATTTCAATGAGCGAAAAATAGGAGAACATTGGAAATAATGTCTCTTAACATCGCGAAACATGTGTTTGAAAAAAAAGACTTGCCACTTTTCGGTATGGACTTAAAAAACTACACACTCGTTAGATATCATTATTGTCAAATAAAATGTTGCTATCTTCGTGGGCTTTGCTCCCGCGTCGTCTCAAAAACTTTATCACTATATTGACAAGAACAGAGATATACGAGTATACTAAAGAGTGAAGAGGAGAAAAGATTTATCTATAGAGATAAATATTTACTGACAATTTGGTAATATGGTATCAAAAACCTTGTTACATCCGCTTCGGCATCAACATGAACTTGACGCGCGAGCATATAGAGTAAAAAAAACGTTTTTCTTTTTTCTCTGAAATATTTTTAATTCCATAGTTACATTGAGTAAATCAATATACCGTCGACGAAGCCGTACGTCGATCTAGGTGGACGCGACACGCGATGGCTTAACATAGTACTTAGTAAACCGGATACACCTATATTTACTACTACTAAAGTTGGCCTTGATTAATAATTATGTGTCTGTGCGCGTACGGTCGAAGTTTAGGTGATTTTGTTCACAATATTCCAAGTTTAATAAATAGTATTAGGGTACTTGATTGTAATCACGAATAATTTTTTTAAAGATAGTCTTTTTTCTTTTTCAATGATATACGAGTATTTTCTAATCGGAATGAGTAGCGAACGTGTGTAGAAAAATGTGTTTTTATATGCATCAAAGACTACATTTTTCTGTTTTATAATAGGTGTTTTATTAATTACATTATCTGTTGATATTGGGGCGAGCATAACCGAAGCATCGGCTTCGGCTCGGCTGCTGGCCACTAAGAGCGTGCGCTTTCTTTTTTTCCTTTTAAAAACAAAAGACAGCTACGAATGCCAAAAAAAACTTTACGCGCGCGTCCCTCTCGATATATCTCCTAATATCTTCTGTAAACCTGTAATTTTTTATTCGCCTGTGTTTCTTTTATTCGCCTTAGAACTGTACATTTCTGTTACATATACACTACATATAGCTCTATAATATAATAGTGTAGGTAGAAGTAAATATATGTATATATGTTGCTTGTCATCTGTCGGCTTACCAAAGCACAGTGCTCAGTGTTTGTTTGGAAGCAGATGGCAGCGTGTAAAGTCTCCACATTATTGGATATCAATAATTACATTGTAACATAATTAGTCAATATACGATAATTGATCGCGCCAATTAATGATTTGCCGCGCCAATTAGCAAACGTCATTTAAAATGAATCGTGAAAAAAGTTACTCACACGTACCTAACCTATTTATTTTGTTCTCTATAAATCTATACCATAATAGCACCTTGTTTACATAGGTTAAAATATGTGTAGAGACAAAAAATACTTTATAAATTTAACTTTTTCAACTGACGTCGCTACTAACGAGCTTTGTAGCAAGCTTTTTTGGACATCATTAATATGTAACGGATATGAATTTTATTGAGTGTAATTTTCGGTGTTGCGAGTATTTTGTGAAAAAAATATACAAAAAGGTTACGGCGTTGAATCAAACCGTTTCTGATTATTGGACAATATATGTAATTGCTCTGTTCCTTCAGTAATTAGTAAATAAATAAATAAATGAATGTGGGTTTGATACCTGCCCAGAATAAATATGGATGTGAGAAGCTTATACTAGCATTTGTTTTGGCTATGTACAATATTATCGATAAACATATATATATATATATATATATGTTTATCGGGTCTCAGGTCAAAATTGAATAGGATTTTTTATTTGGGTGAAAAAAATCATGTATGACTTTGTACCTAATGATTATTTTTAAAATACTTCACTGTATACACAACTGCTTAAAGCCTTATTTCAAGCAAATATAATTTTGCAATCCACGTTTGACTAATCCAGCATTCATGATAAAGAAAATATAAATGACATATTCAATTCCTCGCCAATTGATGCGAGGTATTAATATAGAAACTAAAAGTTAACGTAACTTTGTTTTTAACCTGAAAACAAAGAGTTTTGCTAGCATTGGTGTAAAACTTTTTTTAAGTTTAGAGAGAATCGTAAATTCAAACCGGAAGTGGTCTTTTAATAAATTTCAGTTATAATCATAAGAACGCATTTAGAACTGTGTGGTATAAAGGTGTTAGAAAACTCTTATAACGCGAACGGTGCTCGAAATTATTATTATTACTATGTTGAACTTCGTCTTTGCAGCAAGTTACTAACCGGTTGTCATGGTAACAAAGAAGTTGTAAGTATTTACGGAAGGGGCGCAATGAACAAAAAATCAAATTAAAACAATAACAAAGGGCTAAAAAATGCTCATGAATATGTAAATTTTGAAAAACATCACTTTAAAAATAATAAATTTGCTATGGAGGCCTAGCAACACACGGGTACCTAATGAAGGTGTTAATACGAAGTACAATGACTAGAACAGTACGATTTATAGTACGGTGCGATAATATGGAGTGATGGAATTTATTTCGTAAAGATGTAATCGCCCACGCACTCTATAACAAATAAACGCACCAGCCTATATAATGTTTATTGATTGTATTGTTAGAAAAACTTGAAATCTTGTTATGGATAGATAAATATGATTTTATTATATTTTATCCGATATTAAATATAGTAAATAAGTTTCAATAACAAATGCGTAAAGAAATTAAACTCAACATA
>DVPR01001181.1:0-11426 GCA_018239345.1 Oxynetra stangelandi | reverse complement strand
ATCTGAGCCGGTATAGCCCTCTGAGCCGCGGCACGCAAGCCCCATCACCACGCCAAGGTGCCAGTACTTCGATGGGGGACTGTTGTATACCTACGAACAGATAGTAACTAATATTACTCATACTACTATTTCTTTAGTCCTATCAACAATTATTAACAAGTCTCATTAACAATGAATAACTAGTTGAACTAACTAATAACCCGGACATTGACAACACTGTTCGAAGTCGGCTGCATATGTCGGCAGCGGCAACTTGTGACCCTCCACAGTAAAGTGGTTAAATAAATACGCGAATGAAGTGGTATGTGCCTTTGTTTGGTAGATGACGAATAAAATGAACCTGATCTTCGAGCCCGCGGACCTAGAGTTCGCCTCCCCGGCCACTGTCTCGCGCTGCGGTATGATATACATGGAGCCGGAACAATTAGGTATTCCATCGTTTATTCTCGTCTTCCTGCATACCTATTGGTATAGATGGTAATTATTACATCTAGTGGACGATGTAAAAATATCGTTTTGTTTTATTTTATATTACGGCGATTTTTTAAATTTAAAGTAAAACTATGACACTAGCTAGAAATTTAAATAGTGTTTCTACCTATTTTACTAAAATGTGGCACTAAATTCGAATTTTAAAAGGTATATACTGTACTAATTTCACGAGAAACAAAATGTGGGTCTGTCTTGAAAAAAAAAATTCATGGAACACGACAAAAAAAGTTCCTGTCGAATGTTTCCGGCGGCACTGTGAGACAAACAACATATAAATATTTTTTTATAATTACACTTCTATTAAAATATATTTAATGGCTATCGTGAATGTATGTACATACATATGTTGGCTTTTATAATATTCTACGGTAAATTCTATTGAAAATGACATTCTTGTAAACCAGGATGGCGGCCGTTCCTAACATCATATAACACGCACTTAAGCAAAAAACTGATTCCGGAGCAGTTTGACCTGATCCAAGAGCTCGTCGACTGGATCCTACCGCCTGTCTTCGAATTCCTGCAACTCAAGTGCAACCATTTTGTGCATGTTGGAGAAATACATCAGTTTCATGTGAGATTAGATATTTTTCTGAGTAATTCAAATTAAAATTTAAATCATTTATTTCATTATAAAGTATATACAGATACGCTCAATGAAAATATCAAAAAGGCTGGGTACATCGGCTTTAAGTACCATTCAAGTTTTTATGTCATAATGTTGTATGACATAATAATAATAAAACAGCTTACATAATTTTACTACTTCGGATGGTATCATTATTGTTTTAAAATATGTTCGCAAGGTTATCCACCACCAGTTGATTCTCATTTCTTTGTTAGGCCATAACCTTAAAGAATATTATGTGGCGTTTGTTGATAATATATTCCTTTATTCAACAGTCGTTCTCACGTCTGTTCTCGTGCCTACTAGAGAGCGAGTCCCAGTTCAGCACGGTGTGGTTGCAGTGCACCTTTGTGTTCTCGCTGCTCTGGGGCGTGTGTGCCACCATCACTGGTGAGTTTTCCGTAACGTAATAGATTTATTGCTGTTTTACTATAAACGACTACTGCTTCCCGTGAGGAAAGGCTGATGATCACTGCCCTTATGCAACGCAAAGATGCGAATCCTAAAGGGAATTTTTGTGTGCGCTTTTCAATGTAAGAACACAATACGATCTATCTAAAATTAATGAGGATATTCACAACCAAATATAACAACAATTATTAGATAAAACAAGAGTCTTCAAAAGTAACCGTGAAATACTTAATTGCACTTAAATGTAGTACATAATGAATTAATGTATGTGTTTTCTACCAGGCGACAGCAGAAAAGCCTTCGATACATTCTTCCGGAAACTTCTAGATGGGAGTAATGCTGCGTACCCTAAGCCGAAATCGTTCAAGCTGACCAAGAATCAGCTGTTTCAGGACAAGGATACCGTCTTTGACTACGTTTATGATAAGAGAAATAATGGTACTTGGATACCGTGGATGGAGTTAGAGAAAGAGTTACCTCTACCAGCTAACGCGAAGGTGGGACTCCTAAATAGTGGATACTATTGTGCATAAAATTCATACAATGATAACATTCGAATAAAAGGTTGAAAGATACTTTATCTAAATCTGCTTGGACTGTCTCCTGACAAAAGTTTACCATTAAGAGGGATCGCAGCCAAAGTCTAGCCAATCATATAGTGAAAATATTATATGTATATGTATTTTCATATGATATCGCAAATGCATATCATCGTTATCAGTCTGTCCCAGTTCATTAGTAGATATAGGCCGCGCCTAAAGAACTTCATCAGGCCCTATCCTTTTTTGGTTTTTCTTATTTTAGTAATTGGTTTGGTATAGAACTTAACAAATTTAATCCATATCAAATACGACAATTTTAATTAGCATAAACACAACACATTTGGCAAAGTAGTGGTGAAATTCACAAGGAACAACTCAGTATTAACATTAGTTTTTAAATACAAAAATACCACTCAAAGAATATTAAAGTTTTCACAAGCCTTAAAAAAATGTTTGCCTGTTATGCGTTTATGGGACAATTATTTAATGGCGCAGCCTACCATCCTATGTATGTAGTCATAGTATATTTTGTAAACAGTACCAATTAATATACTATACGTATATATAAGCGGTCAAAACAACCACTCTACTAAATTTTCAGTGTTCTTAAAAACCATTTTATCGTATCCCCCAGGTCAATGACCTGATAATCCTGACGAACGAAAATGCGTGTTTGCGGTTCTTCGTGACCAAGATGGTAAAGTCGAAGATCCCGATCCTACTGGTGGGTCCCACCGGCACCGGAAAATCCTCGCTGGTGCTCAACTTCCTACTGACGCTGCCCAAGGAGAAATACATTACCAACACAATCAATTTCTCCGCACGAACAACTGCGAATCAGGTGCGTAAGAGTGTTATGCCTATCTCGGCGTGGTTCGAAATTGTAAGCCAATGTGCCCCCAGCTTGCAAAAATAAACAATTGTAACAATCTTTTCATATAAATTGTTAAGGACAATTAATTGTTGGTACTGATAATTATTTAAAATATTTATTCAGTCTTGAAATGATCAAAATGTTCTATCAAGGTTAAGTGTTGGTACGTCTCTCGACTTAGTTAATAAATATCACCTGTTAATGTGTTCATTTACGAATTAAAACTTATCGCCAGCAGTAAGAGGAGCAGTACCATCTTCGTGCTCCAACCGTGCACAAAGGAATACCACGTTAAGAACCGAGTTCTACCACAAGATTTTATTTAAAATGAGATGTTAAGTGGAATGACTAAAATTAAAGTTTTATTTGTTTTAAAAATCATAACCGACTACTTGAGGTTCGATTTGAACTAAAAATTTGAAAGTGATATTTGGACATTTTCATTGCTATGTGTAACATTACCTGTTTACTTGCTATTCTAGACTCAAGATATCATAATGTCAAAGGTAGATAGAAGACGCAAAGGAGTGTTCGGGCCGTCGATGGGCAAGAAGGTAGAGTAAGCTGTAATCTTATTACTTTTCTTCGTGAAATATAAGTATCAACGTGGTGCAGTCTTGCTGTGCTTACAGTTTACATATATGACAATAAAAACGACTGTATCGGAGCTCAAATAGCGATTGCAGGTTTTTTGTGTTTCCAAAGATCTGAGTTCAAATGTTGTGTGTCTCAATGTATCTAGGCTTCAATTTTGAATATAACAAAGCGAAAATGTTGTTTAATTGTTAAGATCAACTGTTCAATTGTCACTCAGAATAAGAAAGATGAATGCCACATTGCTACGCTGAGCAAATGCACATGAACTTTACACGCTTCATTGAATATTATGGACAACTGTAAGCCACTCGTGGTGTGTTCTGTTGCCTTTACTACGTGTGATTTTTAATATTAAGTGCCGTATGTACATATGTATATATATGCATACATATGTATACCTATGCCACCAACGGAGATTAGTCTGCGGGTTTACGTCTCGTTTTGGTACTATTACTTACATGGAATTAAATTTTTAGCTAGTTTCTTTAAATTATCATACTTAACGTTTTATCACATATTAATAATGATTTAGGCATGTTTGTATTACGGATATATTTATTATTCAATATGTACATATTGTTATTAGTAATTACACCAATCAATATATTAAGTGTAATTTAACAAAATGTTCATAGTGCGTATTATTCGTGGACGATCTGAGTATGCCGCAAAAGGAGCAATGGGGAGCGCAACCTCCACTGGAGCTGCTACGTCAGTGGATCGACCACGGACACTGGTACGATTTGAAAGAGATGGTCCGTCAGGAGGTCGTCGACGTGGTATGTAGACTGAAACCTTTTAATATAATACCCGTGAAGCGTTTGAAGTATGATGACTCTGTATGGATGATAGAAGAATGTGTGATAGGAGTGCTATTGTGTTTTATTTCACCATGATCCAGTGTTCCGTTCACAACCGAATACTGCCATCCCTATTCTCTTGTCATCTTTTCTTGTCACCGGTAACGAAGTATCTCTTGCTAGTAAATTGTTATTGTGAGCTCAATAAATGTATTAATAGAAGAAACCTTTCCAAGACATTCAACATTGTAATTATTTTAGCTATTGGTGTCGGCCATGCTGCCTCCTGGCGGAGGCTCGAATCTCATCTCGTCGCGGCTTACGCGGCATATGATGCTCGTCGCTCTCGACTCGTTCGAAGACAACACCCTCAACAAAATATTCTGTACCATAATGGATTGGCACTTCGCTAAGGGGTTTACTGACAGCCTTGCAAGACAGAGTAAGGTTAGTTGTTGGCATACATAACATTTTCTGTTCTAGTGGGCAATCGTTTTTTAAAACTTGCCAAACGTCTTTAGGGATTGGATAACTGTATTGCAAGTAAACGCAATGAGCAAAGCGATCGGGCCTTTATGATAACGTTTTGATACACATTAGGCAAATACTAGGCACATATTTATATTTTATGCACATATTTTACCTAGTATTGTATCTTCACTGTCGATTATAGGGATTTGCTTCATCAACGGTGTTGTCATACGTCTTGCTCGCAATAC
This sequence comes from Oxynetra stangelandi, assembly GCA_018239345.1. Taxonomy (NCBI): domain Eukaryota; kingdom Metazoa; phylum Arthropoda; class Insecta; order Lepidoptera; family Hesperiidae; genus Oxynetra; species Oxynetra stangelandi. The sequence continues at coordinate 6,363 of DVPR01001181.1, read as the reverse complement.
CGTTAATCATTTTTGCTACCACTTCAATTGCTACTAAAATCTGTAAATGCAAGGAATTGAAGTTTTCTATAATAAACTACTATTGAGCAGTGAGTGAGACGTATTTGATTGTCATATCTTTTGTCCAGGCGGTGGTAGCGTCCACCATGGAGGTGTACAAAGCGGTCACACTTCAATTCCTGCCGACGCCCAGCAAGTGCCACTACCTGTTCAACTTGCGCGACTTCGCGAGGGTCATCAAGGGCATCCTCTTGGTCCCCTCCACTCATATGAAAGAGTTGAACAAACTGGTGGTGCTTTGGATACATGAAACGTATCGCATTTTCTACGATCGACTCGTGGATGATGATGATAGGTCAGTGGTTTTATTTGGTTCTGATGCACGAGCATATTTTTTATTCATTTATGCTCATACTCATTATATTCTTACCTTAAGCTAATAGACCAATGTAACGACCTATTGCAATAAAATATATCTAATACAAATCATACTTTTATATATTAAAATAACTTTAGTCTGATTACTAGCGTCAATGCGTTTTTTGAAAAGCATTCAAAATTCTCATGTAATACATAATTTGTTGTTTTTCCTCTATTTCGTCTTTTAAATAACATACACATATGTGCATATTTTGTCAGTATCCATTCGTCTTCCATACGTGTCTTCTATGCTTCTGTTGTTATAATTTGCTAGGTCGAAGCTGTTCGATGTGGTGTACAAGGCTGTCTATGGCAACTACCGCGTTCATATGGACCAGGTGATGTTGGAGACGGGCTACGTGCCCGACGGGGACAAGCTGTGTTCGAAGCACGCCGCTAACATATTTTTCGGCAATTATATGGAGCCGGACGCTGATCCCAAAATATATGATCAGGTATATTGAGATGATGCATTTGATACTCGTATATGTAGGTTTTGTTTCAGAAATTTTTAAAATGTATCGTATCTTGTTATAGTAGAAATAATCTAGAGTTTGAAAGGGAAACCGAAGAAACTGGACATTGTTAACCAAATTCTGTTTACCTTATACACGAATCTGATCTGGCGCGTAAGTTTGAAATGGCCATGACCTAACTTATTAAAAAAAATCGCAAATCAATTTGTGGTTAATAGCACATCGAGCGGTGCAGCGGGATAACACAATAGTCTCCTAAATCTGTTCAAGTTGTTTCAATTGCATATCAATGATCCAAAAGGTCCAGGACCTGGATGACATGGCGGTGAAAATGGAATACTACCTGGAGGAGTACAATGTGGTTTCGTCGTCGCCCATGGCGCTCGTCATGTTCCGGTACGCGCTCGACCACATCTCGCGATGCACGCGTGTGCTGCTGCAGGATAACGGTAGGTGCACATTACACGGCTGGTATGCCGTTATTTATGCTGTAGCACAAAGCGTGCCATGGTCAGACATCACGCGTAAAGTACCGCCATTCATTCCATCAATGTATTGAGAGAGGATTTTTAAAAATTCTACTCCTAATGTGATAAAGAAAGGAGACTATGGTTAGAAGTGAAGTTAGTTTCTATAACACTTATTTTTATTTTTACATGCTAAAAGGCACTAAAACAGTATTCCCTGCGGGCTAATGAAGAGTTAACGGAATACAGCACTTCATATATATAATAATTATCAATATGTTCAGTGTTTTCAATTCTACAGCTAGCTTACGCTAAAAGACTGCCACAATTAGAGTCAAACGACTATCTACCACTATTTGATGCCTTTACAAGTGGATTTAAGTAATGAAATCAATGTATTAATTACTTATTATTTTGACAGGGAACTTGCTCCTGGTCGGCGTCGGTGGCAGCGGACGGAGTAGTGCGGTCAAGTTGGCCGCTAGTATTTTGGAGATGAACGTCATACAGGTACAATTATTCTCATAAACAAATTCGTGGATCGCACTTGCAATGGAAAATATATATTTGTTATTTCAATGGAACAAAACTTATTTACTGTTTTTCTTCTTAGACATTCTTAGATAATTCTTCATGTTTGACATACATAAAAAATTTCCTGCAGTTATTGCTTAGATTTTGGCCATTCATTCCACATATATTATGAAAATATTAAGTAAAAGTCCCGGTGCAGTTATTTATTGTTATTGTAAATGAAAACACTCAGTCTAGTCAATTTAATACCATATACCAACAAACAAAATGTATCATTTATACAAGCATTTGCCATTATGGACAGCGAATATGATGAAGACCAATGTACCAAATCGATACTAAAAATAACATGGAATAATTCACACAAACATCTGATCTCAACGTAGACGAAGGTACTCTAACCAACTGCTGATACATGTAGTTTACATGTATGAATTTCAAAATACATCTGGATATAGAATTATATTGGTGTTTATCACAAAAATAATTATCCTCGATGGGAAACGACCCCAAAGCGTGAGCTTAGTAGTCAGGGTAACTTACAACTGTACCCACATACCAGCCAAGTATTTGATATTGACTGTCACATAATTCTTTTGTTTGCTACAGATCGAGATATCTCGCGTGTACGGCCAAAACGAATGGCGGGATGACATCCGTCGCATGCTAATGAAGGCCGGCATTATCGGGAAACCTCTAGTGTTTCTTTTTGCTGATAACCAGGTTTGTAATGACATCAACAATTATCAAATGATCGTCTTCAATTCCCGCTACGACTAAAACAAAATCCGAATTGAGGCACATTGAAACACGATGCACGTTATTTTATGTTGTTTTGCCATTTGTCCGGTACTGTGCGGACTGGCTGGCCGTAGTACCGACCTACTTAATATTGGTCTATCATAGAATATAAAACTGTTATCTTTTGAGACTGCACTGTCGTGGATTCCGGTATTGCCTAGAGACGGGAAAACGTTTCTATGAGAAAGTATTCGTAGCATGTAGTTACAACAAACTATAAATTAATCTTTTCGCATGGTAAATTCGTTACTTTGTTGATTCGGCTTTTCAATGGCAGACATCGTGCTTAAGAGCATCTATTTTTAGTGTGAAGCAGTTGTTAGTACAAAAAATATTAGTGTGTCTACGTACATATACGGTATACGTAGATACTAGTATACGTATATTAGAGGCGACCAATCAAATCTTTACGAGTAGCATCGTGTCTTTGCTCAACTTCAACCAGGTCATATTTCAAGTACTTGCACTGATACTAACAAAGGTTAAATGGATAAATGTAAAAAACAGCCCTTTCCCGACAATTCTGTTACCCGTTAATAGTAACTTATAGTCTTATTAACAGCTAATAGTCACTGAACTTACCGACACTAATAGTCCTGTTCTCACAGTCCTGTGTGAATTATTGGCATACGGTTGTTTTCTGCTTATATGCTACTCTTTAAAAAAACAAGTTAGATTTCAATATTTTCTTTTCATAGATAATGTATGAAGGTATGGTGGAAGATATCAATATGCTTCTCAATACTGGTGATATCCCCAACCTGTACGGTATGGATGAGAAAGTGGAGATCTTGGACAAGATGCAGGCGGCTGTGAGGGAGGCAGTAAGTATGGTTAATAATATATATTTTGTATTGATAACCTCACGTATAATAATTAAACTTTGTATGTAAGGTTTATTGGGGTATTTTTCAAAGTGAGTACGTTATTTATTTCTTAAGCGGTTAATCCTTCGTTTCGATTGTATTTCAACAAGTGAGTTATGGACCACAGGTGGGGTTCACAATTAATACTTTTTGAGATCAATCGAAGATTTGTTGTTTAATGCGATATTTCTTTTAAGTATCCGTGTAGTTATACTGTGGGGCTTCTAATAAAGACCGTTTTGATAAAATATCAACGGGTATTTTTGTTGGTGCTCTAATGCATTTAGCTTTCAACAATCCTTATTACAGGGCAAGAAAATGGAGACCACTCCTTTGGCAATGTTCGGTTTCTACGTGGAGCGCGTAAAGGCCAACTTGCGCACAGTGATGGCCATATCGCCCATCGGGGACTCGTTCCGCAACCGCCTTCGCATGTTCCCCTCACTGATCAACTGCTGCACTATCGACTGGTGAGGATAATAATAATAAGTACTATTTCAGGAAATATGGATCGAAAACCCGCAATATACAAAAATATTACTATTGAAAAAATTACGTATGCACATTAAACAGTTATGAGCTTCACTAAATTAAATTAAATAAACTTCATCGAAACCTTACGAAAAATGAATTTATGTCAAAGTCAAATCACAAGGGAATTTTGTAACACAGCTTTCACCGTTTTAAAGTCGTTTATCAGACAGAACTCTTTTGCACCTGAACAGTTGTAATTGCAGTTGGTGGTCCACGGGCAATCCAGAAGAAGATGCTTTTCTAAGCTTGTGAAGATCGATATTCGCTATTCAGTGTATATAATTGTCTTTTTAAATAGGTGGGTCGGCTTAAGTTGTATTTAAAACCCATACTCTTGTGCCAGGTTCACAGCGTGGCCGCCTGAAGCGCTGGAGCGAGTGGCCTCGATGTTCATCTCCAAAATGGAAAACGTTGAAGAGAGTGTATGTGTCGCGTGCGTGGAAATGTGCCAATTGTTCCACGTGAGCGTCGTGCGACTCAGCGATAGGTGAGAATAGCACCAGAGCACAGTAGCACGGCGAAACTCTCTCAGGTGCCAATTTACTTCGCTAAACCGTTGCTCATGACCGATTACATACCTTACAAGTCTTCAAACAGCACGAAACACTATTAAGGAAATGTTTTTGTTAATACAAAAACATAGCATTTTTCACTAATAATAATTTAATTTTTTTATTTATTTACGTTTTGTACTCTTTTAGTTAATTATAAACAATGTTTTAGTTATAGATTTCAGTGATCACATACATATATAATATTACTGTTCATGATTACCTAAACATTTAAAATTCTTATTGATCCATATTAGGACGTGTACAACATCTTGATTGTAATAAATATTGTTTATTACAGATTTTATTCTGAACAAAAAAGAAAAGTTTACGTTACACCTACCAGTTACTTGGAGCTCATAAAAGCTTTCCAGAATTTGTACGCTTTAAAAGTGGACCAGATCACGAAGGCGCGAATACGGTGCGTGTCTCTGGTTAATTGTTATGCAGTAAAGTCGAACGTAAAGTTATTTTAGTAGACACCAGCAGGTGACTCACTGAGTGTATGTAAAAGTAAAACTTGTTGGTTCAGCCGTTAGGGACCCTGACAGCTCGGGCCCGAGTTGTGGATTAGATTTCCCACCAAGGACCAATATTTATATAATGATTTTTTTTGTGCGATGTTTATTTTGAATGTAAAATCATTTATATAAATACTCGTACGTATGTAGAAATGTAATTATATAGTTTATGACGATTTTAGTCACTACAGCACAGACGCGACCTAGCCTGGAATCAAACTGCCGGGTGTGAGTTATACCAAGAAATTGTATTATTATTAAAATCGACATAGGTTAGGACTAATAGGATTTATCGTTCATAAATGAATTCTGAATATACGCGTATAGTTACGAGACGGGCCTCGAGCAACTGGACTTCGCGGCAGGTCAGGTGGCCGTGATGCAGCAAAACCTCATCGACCTACAGCCGCTACTAGTGGAAACCTCCGATAAGACCGAGAAGCTTATGATCAAAATTGAGCAGGACACTGTAGTTGTCGAGAAACAGAAGGAGGTGAACTTTATCAATCATACATGCAATACTTGTACGAATATACAAATATGAAACTTTACATAATTGATTTGGTGATAAAGCTAATATAGTTTTCATTGTCCTTTTACATATCCAAATAATCCATCCATCTACACATCCAAGTCCTAAAATAATCATACAAAGTTCTTTTAACTTCACAGTCTGTTACTGCGTTTACGCTACGAGCGCATTATACTGCGTTTTAAAATGAACATCGAGTCAACAATAAATTATGTCTTCATTGAAATAATATGAACATTTTTTATATAACCCAAATGACTTTTATTTTTTTTATTAATTGCCATGGCATTGTCATACCTGTTTCATACATAGATCGTTGGTGCGGACGAGGCTTTAGCGAACGAAGCGGCTGCTGCAGCCCAGGCCATTAAGGACGACTGCGAGTCTGATTTAGCCGAAGCGGTACCGGCACTTGAAGCCGCCCTGGATGCCCTGAACACCCTCAAGCCTGCTGACATCACCCTAGTGAAGTCCATGAAGAATCCTCCTGCTGGAGTTAAACTGGTCATGGAAGCTGTTTGCGTCATGAAGGGCATTAAAGGCGACAGAAAGATGGACGCTAACGGTACTTTATACCTCTGAAATGTTAATATAGGGTGGGCCTCGGAGTTTTGCGAATTTGAAATCGCCATAGCGTTGGAACGGGGGAGGGGAGAGGAGC
>DVPR01001180.1:0-11427 GCA_018239345.1 Oxynetra stangelandi | reverse complement strand
AACTATAAGATTTTATTGAATTGAATTGAATATTCTTACTTTGTATCCACACAAATATATAATAAACAAAATCCTTCGCATAGAATATCTGGGAGGGAAAAAAAAAAACAATTTCTCGGAGAGTAGATTACTCTTGGGACGTGATCTTTATTGCTACGAATCACGTGATCTCACAATAAACTATTTTTCATCACGGTTATTTAGTGAACCGTTGTGTTCACACTTTTTATTTTTCTCTCCCTCCATTTCCCAAGAAAAATAACAATCGGGACCATAGATCAGCGTCAGAGGAGCTCGTTAACGAAATCACGTTTATCATACATCACATTTGTCTAAGGCTTTGGGGCCGTTCGAGGCGAACGTGAAGATACTAACTCCAATTCTTATAGCATTTCAATACGAGCCCTTTTATTATAAAGAAAGAGACGATATCCTTTCGGTCGATATTAAAGCATTAGAACGAAATAACAAAGAAGGCAGCGTAGAAGAGTCGCGAGCCACACACGACGACCAACGAGCGAAGCCGAGACGCGCGTTGACTTATGTGACTGCGATATTTTATATAATATTTATGAAATATGCTTCATAGTTCGTAAAACCTAGCCGGGCTTCTGGAGATAGGTAAAGAATTGTCACCTAAACTTATACTACCAGCGGTTTAAGGACGTTCTCGAGAATTTGGAGAAGAAATTATGACTTTGTGTTTTAGAACATAGTAAGTATTATGTTATAAATTTACATCGAAGTACTAAATGAGGGTTTAAATATTTGTCGTTGTTGATTTAAGCCAAACATAATTTTATTTTAATTATAACAATTTTTCCAAGAGTTAATTCACATTGGTTCTGATAAATTACTTTATTAATTAGGCACGACTATCACGTAGGTACAATTGTTATCTGATAGCATTAATGGCGTCAATGTTTATTCTTTTAACTTTTAACAGTCAATATTAATGTATCGACATTTTTATAACGTATATACCATATGTATTATTTTACATGTCTGCAGATTTAATTCGCAATAACCGAAAACAGAAGTCGTACACAGTGGGACAATCGTTTGAATAACATTTTATCTGTATATAGCGTTGTTCAATGGAATGCCGCAAGATGGCGCCGGCACGAGACGCTATTTGTCAAAAGGAAAACAAACAGCACAGAAATAGTTTCTGTTGACAACTTTATAGCACATCGGGCGTTCGTCTCACGGAGCGTATGCGACAATATGACAGGTAGACTACAAGTACTGCAGCACCATGAAGGATTTTACCACATTTATATCGATATAAAACATATCTACACTGTACTTATGAAACACCCAAAAGTGTTATAATTTGTTCAATAGAAGCCGAACTCTAAAGTGTATGCATATATTGAGCAATTCATCCAATTATAGAGAAAGCAATTTGCAGCACGAATTGCTTAGCAAAGATGTTCACAGAGAAACAGCTGGCTTGTTAAATTGCATATCCTCAATTCACTGCGTTATTCTCTTAAACTGCATTAGAAAGTTAGCAACGGGTGTAATTAAAACTGAGTCAAATATATGTATTTTAACATTAAAATGGTTGCGTGAGTTGGTTGAAATAACTTTAAAGGGGCCGTTAAGAGGATAAATTACTAAATAATTTACTTATTTTAATAAGAACATAAGACATATATCTCGGCTGTGACAGAGATTGATTTATAACGGCAGGTGATAAATATTAAAAAGCTACTTATATTAAAGTCGGAACACGTAACTAGTGTCTGAAGATATTTGTCTAAACAGAAGCCGCTGGCAAGGGAGAGGAGGTGATAAAGGTGATTACACCATTACCACAAACGCTTATAAGCCGATTAAACAATATTAAATATTAAATTTTTGTCTATACTATTTGTGTGCATAGTATATGTGTTCATCTATGTATGAATGTATATGTATACTATATTTATATTTAGCATGGTATATCATAATTACATGGTATGATCTTAATGATATAATCATTGTTTGTTTGTTTGTAGAAATTACGGCAATTTATTTTCCTACGCAACCAGTTTAGTATAGCAATAACGAATAAATAATATGTCGTATATTTAACATGTCTAATCAATTACATGAACAAATTAATATCTAATTGAGATATCAAAACTAACTCAAAACATTTCCATTTAATAAGGCAAATACATTAAAATATTTTTGCATATGTAATCATCAATGTCAGTATAATTATCACAAACAAATTTCAACTGATAAGTTATGGTTGACATGAACATGTTTTATAATATGCACAAGTCTGAAGAACACATATTGTTACTACGCGTATATTGTAGCCATTACTAGCCTGTCATTTTCCTAATGTAAACTTTAAACTGTTGTACTATCAAAATATTGCTCCTCGTTATATTAAAAACCACACACTAAGAACTTACACGGCTTACATATATTATAAAAAGTAAATTAGTGAGATAAGTCACAATTTAAAAGATCCGCAAGTCTGCGCCCGGCCTACGGAGGGTCGTTGAAGTTAGGCGGGACAAGAGCGCAACAAGAATAATACAAAATGTTTTTCATTTTCTTTATGTCACCCCCGGCAGTCGTAAAGGCATTAAGCGTGACCAAACTTTTGTTTGATACCGATGTGAGTATGAGCGCAATGATACCTACGTTACGGTTGTCTTGCATTCTTAAGTTCCCACCAAATTTTGCTTCCGCGGAATAATACTAAGAGTTTTCAACGGTGAGAAGTATTCAAAATTGTAACTGTAATATATTCAGCACTACTTTTAAGTATAAATCTCTCATATATCCAGAACGTAGTAAAGTAAAGTAACAGTGCTATCGAGCTGTCAGATGCGTTCATAAATTTAATACCTACGTTAAAATTATATATTTCTTTAAAATAATACAAGTTATTGTAACCCGTAAATAATATTTAGAGCGCTATTACTCGGAGAAAAATTTTGATTTATCATACCCTTTTTTCACACATGCGCTCATTGTGGGTATCGCGAACGTACCTACCTATTTTATGGGACGTTCCCAGTTTTGTCACGGATCTTGATCTCCAAGATAAAGCGGGGGAGACAAGAGAAATGGATATTGAAGAATTAACTTGATTTCGCCGAAATAAAAACGAAAACGGATAACAAATTGGTATAGCACAACCATCCGTGGATTACGGAATCTGCATGGTTTACTTTTTAAATTTTAATTTAGCAAATCCTTTTCTTCTTGTGTTTATCTGGATACGTCAAATTCTTTATATTTCATCGACATATTATTTTCTGTTAGATTTTAATTTTAGTTACTTTGATTTGCAGATGAATTAAGCATTACCGTTATCTTCAACATAGGTCCTAAGTACATACATGGTAACATCGCCGCTAGATCTTCAAATATGCTTTTAAAATAATTTACAATAATCTGAACATTTGGATCTGTACGTATTGAGTGGCAACAACGTAACATCACGTACCTTCTATGCTCAATACCTACTATTTGTATAATTCAGTAAAAGGCTTTGAAAAATGTTTATCACTCAATGCTCCAAAGCATTGTAAAAGTAGCGTCAAATATTTCATTAAATAATTAACTATGCGAAGATTCTCTTTACATTAATTTTAATTACTCTCACAACTATTAAAATAAAAAGGCACCCGTTCAATGGCTCCCTCATTATTTATTTTATAACCTGTTACTTAAACTAAGCATCATATCAGTAGATTGCTAAGTACGTGTTGCGACTCGCTAGAATCGTAATTAAATATATAATTTACCGCCACAGATATGTTTTTAACTGTTTAAAATACATCTAATTATGTGGCCGAGGCGTGAGTGCACACGATGAAGGCATTTTTATATATATATTTTATTCCAACGTGTTCAAATGAAGAATGTCTATGCTTCGTAATTTCAGTGGAAGGAAGTTAATTAAAATATATTATTTATCAAGATTTCTTTATATTTTAGTGTCGTAGACATCTAACTTTAATGGATTTATTGCGGCTACGTGTCATCAATAATAGAGATAAGATTGTGTATTAAAATTTAAATCTACGAAATTTTAGAATTGCTTCTAACATTTGCAATTCAATCATGTCATGTATGTTTGATAATAAGTTGTTATAATTCAACATGTGTGAAAAAAGTCAAGGAATAGTAGGTACTTGGAATATTTAATAATTATCTGATTGTTTGACTATAAATTTGACTAAGTTTGTAATAAGGTCACGTGTGTAACATAAAACCATGTAAGTTATTATACAAGATAATATGTGTGATTGATATGATGTGGGACCTCAAGTAAAATTATTATTCACTTTAAAATGTTGAAATGACCTCTGACCATGGCTTGGTTTTGCACCTGACTGACTATTCTAATAGGGTGAATCACTAAGCATGATGATATAAAAAAAAGAGTCCATATAAAAATGATTTAAATTTTACATACATAGCTGTACGTATATTAATATTATTTTTTATGTACATAAGTGGGTATAAATTCAATGAATAAAACAGTTAAGAAATATTTTAGATATCATCATAAAATCTTAAAATCGTCAAAATTAAGAAATTGTACACCTTTGTACCACATTTGCCAAATCAAACATTAGTAAAGCAAGGTAGCAAATAAGAAATTATATTCGAAATTAATTAATAAAACTGTAAGTAGAAAGAAATATATTAAAATTTAAAACAAATTGCAAGGAAACAAAATTACATTTAGCAATAACATTGAATCACACGAGTTAGTCCGACTCGACAATTATTTTGTGAACTCTACCACTGATTGTAGAGGACGGAGGCGGCGGCGGCGTGACCCGAGTAATTACTTTATTAGGTGATACCGGAAGGCTCACCGCTCGTCCGAATTACGCCGTAGTATCAGCCCTTAAAAACGAATGTTTCCACTCCCACTCGTTAAGGGTTGTATCATAGTCCTTGATAGGGGTGCACTTTTGTTAGCTCCAAGATTATCATCGCTATTTCGCTATTCAGCTTATAAACTTTCTATTAATTGACATCCAAGAAACATTTACCGGAATAGACTAGTCATAAATACTATTAAAACAAACTAATTAATCGTAAATTTAAACAAAACAATGTTATCGTGCGTATAAATTAATGACTTATCGACGCGCCATCTACAAAAAAAAACCAAAATTTAAATAAAAAGCGTGTCAAAGTCATAAAACTTTATTTTACAAAAAAAAGTATGAGACGTGGAGACAAGTAATAGAGACGTGTTGGGAAATTGTTCGAGAATAAATAAATCCAAGCACATTTCCATGCTAATTCGCTGATATCGTGCGTGCATCGATATCGGGGAAGTCTAAGCACATCAATAATAGCTTCATAAAAATGTCGACTCTACGAGTTTCACTATACTTATTGAAAGGTGAATGTTTCGTAATAACACTGTTGTTGTTTTAATGAACAGCGACATTGACTTTAAATACAGAGAAATGACAGATGAAGCTAAATGAATGATAACATAAAAACTATGTGGTAAGTGAAGGAAAAAGCAGTATTTACATGCCTTGTTGTGGAACAAGATTTAAGATACGGGTAGTTAATGTAACATCAAGCCTGTTTCTGTAATTCTTTTGTTATATTAAGCTAAATTTATTGTACAATAATTAAAGAACATGTTGTATGATGGTGTATATCTGCATGTAGAATGAACCGCTCTCTCTCCAAAAAGTATATACCTATGCACATGCAACGTAACACACAGTATTCGAAGACTTGTATAAAATAAGTTTAACTTAATCATTTATCTTTTTACTTAATATTTATTTCATATATGATAGTAAATGTATTATAAATATGAACACAAAAGAGAAAGAAATAGAATAAAATGTTATGCCGAATTGGCTTTGATATTTAATTTCAAGAAAATGATATAAAATCACATTAACGTCCCGCACTTAATAAAGTGAGGGACAGAGCGCAACGAATGTAAATGCAGGAGGTACTTACTTATATCGTGTAACAACACTTCACACTGATATTACCACTCGCAACGGAATTAATAACTCCAATAATTTGCGTGCCAACTAGGGCCTTTACCTACTCAAATACTATATTAAACTGCTACCATTGAAGCCTACCTGTGGCTTCTAGAGCCCCGTAACATTTTATGCCCACCTTTGTAAGTTGGGGTGAAGTGCTTGCGTATCGAATGACAAAACATTCCGACGGTTTTCGGTTTTTTAAACTAAGGTAAAGAAGGATTGCATAATACTATTTTTAAAATTGCATTATTGTGTTGCTTTTTTTAAGCACAGCACGACTTCTCAGTTTTTAATTGTCTCCCTTTAAAATTTGGTCCTTTGTTAGACTTTAAATTGTTCTAACATTGTTTGTAGGTTAAGAAAAGTTGTTCTGTAGCGGAGAAAGCATCGCATGGTACCGTTCCAGGAAGTCGCCGCCGGGATAGGGATATGCCAAAAAGAGATAAAGTAGTTTTATTGATCTATACAGACGTTCAAGCTTTGCAAGTGTGAGTTGAATGAAACGAAGATAACTTACCGCCCCAAGATCGTCCGTCTCACTCGCGCCCGGTATTATTGATATACATTCATCCCTCTCCAGCCACGTGACCTAAGCAGGGTGTAACTCACCCTACTGCGGCCATAACTTACTCATAGCGATAGGCGGTACAGTCGCGAAAAACATGTCCGCTTTATTTTTATTTTAATCCGGTGATATTTATTTGAAACTCCATATGGAGCTTATATAATAACTTATTAATAAAACGAGGTTTATTAATATGCTGATATGAAATAATAATTTATACTTTATAGGCAATAGATGAATATTAAGATGTTTTACAGTCAAAATACGTTATTTATTCTCATCGCTGCCAAGGATAGGTATACCAAAAACTGTTTTTTTTCCAACATAACAAGATAAGAAACAAGAATCATTAATATCATAACCATACTGGGATAAAACATTTTATTTGGCCGTGTTAATTCCAAATGTGCATCCCATAAATAACGCCGATCCTTCAGTATCTCCATCTCTGTCCCACACTTCGCCTCTTATTCCTTCACAGTTTATTAACGGATCCGGTCAATTTGTATCCTGACCTTCCAACATTTACGTTTGAATAATATTTGTTACGTACCTACTTATCCTAACAAATCCTTCTTATAAATGCTCTTCTAGACGTTTGGGAGAAAAATTGATTTTTCAAATAGTGACCTACGCAGGTTCCTGTATCTTGTGTTCAAACTAATTAAGATATTCAAATACATGCAGATTAATGTTATAGATAATAGGGTACTGAGTATTTTAATAGATAATAATATTATGTGATTTTTATAAAAACGTGTGAATTTTCTTCGTAGTGAACTTGAAAGCAATTAATCATTTTATTCAATAATAAAAGGTGTATCAAAGCGATCTTAACAAACCGAGCAACGCCCTCGAGTCTTCAAACGGTCCGAAACGAAGTATAACACGGTTCATGTGTTTACAAAATTAATTTGAAGTGGTAATAAAAGTAAGACACGTGGTCCAGTACCGACGAAATACGAGAAGCGATAAGCTAAAAATATTGACAAAAAAGTCTGGATTTTCCATTCCCGTCTACAATGTTACAAAGGTTATTTAAAAATAAAATGTCACTAACTATCCAAGTGTTTCTTTTTAATTCGCATATTGGTTACATATGTCAACTTTTCTTATTCATACGGACTTTATTTATAACATGTGTATTCGCCGGGTTCATAAATTTCTATCGTCCCAAGTTCACCCTTTAGTGGTTAGACAAGTGATTAAATCTGAGGGCACAATCGCAGGGCGAGGTGTTAACCGATCGTAAACGTCAACTTAACGATGACGATAATCGTAAAGTTGTCGTAAAACAAATAATTAGCCGGCAACCGGCAATGTTGCATCTCGGCGAACGGCGGCAGTCTTATGCGATAATATAATGTTAAGAACGTAATGTATTGGTGTGCCCTTTAATTGTAAATACGTAGATACTAATACATTAATTTGTTTATTATCTACTTGGGAAATGAAACAAAAAGTATTTTTTGTTTATTTTAAAATGTCAATTATATAGAATCAGATGAAAACAATGTGTTACTTGTTGCAAATTGATAATACTTGTTATATGATCCACTGAATTAATGCAATTGATAATATTTTTTTTACTTAATTGAAATCAGAGTACAGCGCCATCTAGTAGTGAGTAGGCGCTTATAATCAATAATATGCACTATAATGAACAGTTCTATTAATCTCACACGAATCTTTTTGCTCAATGTAAAGTAAGAAATAAATGCTTTAAAATTCGAATACAATGAAGTAACTATTAAGTATCAAAGCAATACATTTAATAACAATGTATAATAAATGATTAATAAAAACGAATTCCCCAACAATAAAAAGGACCTTTCATATTGCCAGTACAGAATATTAAACTCAAATCTGTAGTTGGAAGATTAGACAGAAAGTGAAGACTTGACTCATTTGGATAGAACTTTATGGCCACATAAAACATCGCTGGCTATAATAAAGTAATTTATCCCATAAAACGAAAGCTGATCGCCGTGATTACGTACAATAAGAACGATCTCATAATTTTACAACCAATTTACAAACAATAAAAGTCGCTCTCTTGTCTTATACGATCGTTCTCCCTCGGATACTCCATATTGAAGCGAAAGCCTCGGCTCGTAACTATATAGCTATTCCAATAAAATAAAACCATAACCTCTCAAGGAACAACCGTAAAATAACTACCGGCTGATGACTGTAGATGGCGCAATGTTTGATATAAACGTAGCGCCATCTGTGAGTAAAGCGATGAACTTTTTTATTTGCCATTATGATCACCACGTCGTAAACTAGATGTTTTATGAGCTCAAGCGATGCCGCTAGTGTAGCGGGCATTCATTTTCACTACAGCGAGTACAGTACAGATCACTTATCTGTGTTGGTTTACGTAACTTCACTTACTGATTCTATTTTCAATAAATCTTCTATGCAACACTACGAAACTCTCTTTTGAATAGACAAATTATAATTCATTTCAAATAATAAAATATTTTATTATAGATAAAAGTTTTTCCAGATATATTTAAATGTAGTATTATCTATAATTTAAAACTAGTTAATTACTTGCTACTTATAATCTTACTTAAATGCATAATAAATTTAAATAAATTATTGTTAAAAGACAGCATTAATAAAAAAATTAGAATGCCGCTTAGTTTTTGCATCTAAACGGATAATAAATTCCTTGAGCTATAAACATCTCACCCAAGAGCATTGCCACGCCACACCTTTTATAGTTTCCAAAAACAATTAGAACAAAAATATCATAAAATAAAATAAATGGGTTAAGGATTATTTACTAATGATTTCATTAGTCAGCTTACGTTATATACCCACCAAGAAACAATACGTTTATATACCCATGCAGGGTTATTTGAATATCGATATTCATTGTTGATTTCCTCAATTTGGAACTACATATAAAAGTCATTTGTATGTATAATAAATAATATAAAATAATATACCCAACTGTTCCTTAACTAAAAGTATCGACTTCTTGTATTAATATAGTTAAACTTACAGCAATGGTAATGTTTAACAATAGTAAACAGCGCCATCTCTGTTATAAGCGACGAAGTTATATACCATATAATTTATCACGCTCTGAAACAAAATACTTTTTTGTATCAATAATGTTATATTTGATTAATTAATAAATTAGTTATAAATGGATTAGAACCACTCATAAGATAATCAAGAATACTGATAGGTAATAATTAAACTCAAGGTAGATGGAGGGTATATTACCACTAGATGGCGCTGACTAGAATATAAGAGATGTTTCGAGGCTGAAAATTGACATTCGTAAGACTTTTAGCGATCATTATAATTTTACTTATCAACGTGACTATTGAACCGTTGGACCAATTACCTTTAATTTTTAGGATATATATTTATATGAATAATGAAATGAACATATTGTTAATGATTCAATGGATTATAGTTCTGCTCATTCCGCTCGAAAATTAGGCATTCACTGAATCACCGGAAGATCTGTTTATTTTTATTTATATATCTAATAGTTAAGTACGAATCATAACTAACTGCAGCAAAACAGATTATCCACAAAATATTGTACGCTTACCAAAATCCACCCAATTACGCCCACAAAACAGTTCTAATCCACGGAAACAGAACCCGACTCCTTTTACATAAATCCAATCTAAAAAGTTACTCGATATCTGGGGTAATTATAAACCCGGGGGTGAGTGACAAATCCCCGAATAAAACAACAAGGAAATAATTCCGGACATAAATCGCCCTCTCGGTGTGAATAGAATAGCAATTATTTGGTTGAGTTGGTACTTACTCTTTCCGATGCCGTACCTTCGGTCTTAAACTCGCTCTATACTCACTATCTATTTTAGGGTTTCCCTCAAAATGCAACCGTTTTTTCGTGAAATAATTTTTCTGTAAAATAAAGATGGGTTTAAAATGGCTACGATCATTAATTTATATATTTTTATTAAATTAGAGATTGATATAGATATATCTAGGTATCTACAGATCCGCCACTATGGAAATTTAAATGCTAACTCTAACAAGCTTTTCTGGTAGGAAAAGTAAAAGAAGACTGGAAATAAGTAATCTGCTTTAGAATATTTTGGGCTGCTTTGAAATGTACTGAATACTTCACGAAAACGTACACGAAAAGTAGATATAGGTAATAGTTACCCATTCTGTGATTAAAGGTAAAATCTGCTCTTTTAAACGTATCAGCACTAAGAGCTTTTCATATTTACCGATGTCTGATGAAGAATGATGTCACACTGGTTGAAGTAATACTGTAGCAGTTTGTATAAATAAAACAACAAATAATAAAAAATAATATCAATACAAAATGTCATAACAGAATTATTAAAACCATTTCGATAAGTGATTCAATCTCCTAAATTGTAATCACTGGTTAGAAATCATATAAGAAAAGCATAACATTATATATATTATCATTTTATAAATTCAAAGCGCGTAGTCCATCTTTTAAAACTGTAACAAAACTGAGAATCACGGAACACGTCCAAGAGTGAATGTATGAATGCTAATAATATTAGGTCACAGTCTGAAATTGTTCTAGCATAGCTTTTTTGATATTGTCTACCAATGCATATCTATAAGATTAATAAAAGACAATTGTCGCTCTAAGTTGTCTACTTCAAGTGGAAAATGTCAATTAAGATTCTTATATGGAGAATTTATGTTCGAGTATGAATCGAGTTTTCAATAGTACAGCGTTCGCATACCATTAAATCACCGCTCTTATTAGATCCTCCGTTCCTTTCTCTCCATAGCTCTTATGGAGTTTGGAAGAATTTTGATCCAAATTTCAGAAAATTTTCAGAATATATGATGAACTTCACCATTTTT
>DVPR01001179.1:0-11428 GCA_018239345.1 Oxynetra stangelandi | reverse complement strand
CCTTAATTTGTATACAGCGGTACAGATATTTGTCACTATTTTTAGTTGGACTGCATCGCCTGCTATTTTCCGCTATAGAGGACTGCTGGCTCCGCTATGAGTTACCCTTAATGTTAGCCAGTTGTACTATTCAAGGTCGTCGTCTGCATATTTCTGGTGTTTCTGTATTCTAATAGATCTATGCGATTTTTCTTATCTGCATAAAAATAATGCAATGAAATTTTTTTGAGTTCTACCCAGTTAGTACATAATTATAACTTAGCGAATAGAGAAAATTAACATTTCAGTTTAGTATATTTATTTTCATCCAAGTGCAATTTTTACTAGTCGTAATTCAAATTAAAAATTAGAATGGTGTTTATTATGTAAGTAGGTTTTATGAACAAAATTGTGATTGTTTTATATTTTTACCTACAAGCCTTTTTATGTTGTAACAAGTGTTTTATGCAAATAAATATAAAAAGTTTTTATATAACAATAACACTTGTATCACGATATTTTTCTCTTAAACATTTTGACTAGAATTATTACAATTGGTTGTGAAAATGTCAATGCAATGGAAATGTATTAAAACCAATCGTAAATTGAATATATAACAACTTCTTGTGACGTCTGTGCATGCGGTAACTGCAAAACTTGGCACTTGGCACTGATTTTGTTTATCCCGGGAGTCGACCATGAATTTAGCGTGTGTAGGTTGCTTGGGTTCACAGTCACAAGCAACTTGTTACTGCATTTAATAGGCAATTGTCATCCATATAGGCAATGCGAAAAAATATACGTAAACTCTTCAAAACTAAGGATTACAATTGGTAAGGTGATGATTGGGTTAATGGGACTTACAAAACTATTTGCGAAATAATTATTTGCTCGAATATAATGTGTAAACATGCTCTTACATAATATATTTAAGGCCAACATTACATCACATTTAATATACTGGCGAAACTGAAAAAATTGTAAAAATTTTATAATGTTACAAATTGTATTTATTATCTTTGTAAATAATGACAAATTTGATTCCAAAGCGATTGGGTAGCTGTTAGCGCGCCATCTATCGTTGAGTAGAGTTCCTATGAAAGATTCTATTATTATAATTAGACAATTTTAAAGTGTATTACAATTAGATATTGGCGCCATCTATGATAACTGTTTAAAACATTTGCGGCGACTACAATTAATAATACAAATAGTGTTGTCATAATTGTATAGATGGGGTAAGTAGTGTCTTTTGACAAGCAAATTATAAGTAATCGATTTCACGTAAAAAATTTGAAGAAATGCTTTTGCCAGTCAAAAAGCGACCCTATTAAATAAGACGAGTTTAACAAATAATCACCAAAGAGTTCACACTTAAGGTCTTCACAGATAGTCATAAAACGTTGTATTTTCACAAAACGGCTCCATCATCCGATCCTCATCAGTAAGTGCAATATATAATAGTCGTTCAAATAAACTACACGAAATTCATTTGAGGAGTTCATGAGTCGATTGACATAACCATCCAGCCACCTCTTTTACCATTAGATCAGTTCGATGTTATCAAATTATTATATTGTGAACGTTTTTTGGTATGTGTGCAACATTTTACATATGAAAAAAAAAAGATTTTTTTTTTCTCTTAAATAAATATTATGTCGGTAACTTGGAAATGGGTAAATATTTCGTTGATAAAGATACAGATAAAAATCTGCTACATTCATACATACAAGAGTAAGGAAAATGTGAAGATGGTTTCGTAAGATGGTTTAATGAAAGTATTAAATTAAACTATAAACATTTTATGTTATTATGCGCACTGCACTGTTTCACGTCATAGCTGGTTTCTACAGTTTATTTATATTTAAACTTCTTTCTCCGTCATAGTATATTTATTTATTTAGGTCACTAACATACTGCACACTGTTGTGTGGTTACAGTTATACGTTTACATGAAATAATATACTAGACATACTTATTGCCAGTATAATTATAAGCGACGACAACAAGGTTACATCATAATATTAGAAGCAACATAATTAATACAATAAAATAAAATAAAATAAAATAATTCCACTCGTCGGACAAACATACGAAAAATTAAAATTTGCATCAGGTAAATTGATATTTTTGTACATATATTAGCAGAGTAATTAATAAGTATTAGCAAAGTAAAATCAAAATAATTAAAAGTTAGGCTTAGGTTAGTATATCTTTAAGGTAAATGGTAATTTTTAAATACAGGCATTTCTAAGGTATTGTTTTACTCTACCACTATTTGGTAATGCAGTGCTACTTATATATTGGTTTTGCTTATTATAAGGAATCGCGATTAGTATTTAAAGTCAAATATTTTTTATGTAATATTTGCATATCAACGTATTTGGGCATCAGTACGAGTATGACACTAGAAATTTTATTTGTAGGTACTATGATCGAGAAAACTTTATAACGGACACGAAGCCGATACACAATCCGATTGCAATTTGGCGCCGAATAATTTCAATTATTGGGTGCTAATTGTTAATTCTATTGAAGAATGTGGGAATCTCGTTATTGCCCCCCGCCTGCATCAATTACACGGAGTGGGCGGGATGGGATGATTTCCCTTGATAGCAATTCCAGGACGATCAATTTAAATGCACACGTGACTTGTCACCATCGTAAGCTGTAATGACTCAACGAGAACTTCTTGTTATAATTGAAATATATTTTTGTTGCACAACGGCACTTGTATCGATATTAATAATATGGAACCTAAAAAATCTGTGAAATGTTTATGTTTTTTAAATTTAAAATCCCATTTTTAGTTAAGTTGACAAAAAGCGGTAGGTATATATGCGGCCTATAATATATATTATTTATTATGTACATTTTAACATATTCTCAATATTTAGTACCATTAGAATATTACTCTCTCTGTCTATATTAAATTGAGAAGTTATAAGAATACAGAAATTATCTGTTGATTTCTGGTTGACGTATGTATTATAAGCCAGTGAATTTAGGTGATATTTGCTAGTAAAAAATTTGAAAACATGTAAGTATTTCATAATATGTATGTTCATGACAATTCATAGGATATGTAATTTTAGAAATATACACTTAATCCGTAGATATATTAACCAGAGTGTAAAATAGAACAATCATTCATTGTTATCAGCTAACTTTTTCCTTGATTCTCATCAATTCCAAAATTTCCGGTCAGCGACACGACTCACTGCCGCGCAAACAGTCAGTCAGAATCACCTCCTCCATTTCTCATCATCATCAGTTGCCAGACAACTACAGGAAACTTTGTCTGAAATTCTATAATAGCTTAGGCAATACGAATTTACACTGTATGATTGTAATATTATCTCCCACCTGCAACTAATTTTAGATAAGTTATCGAATATAATACGTTTGAAGAAAAGTAATAATTTTTTTCAAAATAGATAAAGTTTTAATGACACATTTTCATGGTCGCAGCTAAAAATGAAATGTTTTTTTTTTTATTTTTTTATTTAGCTATAGGCTCGCGTTTGACTGCTATCCCACCTGATGGAAAGCAGGATGCAGTCTAGGATGAAGCACGCTTGCCTAGAAAGTGCCTATTCACTCTTACGTTAGAGTTACATACATTATTATCTTGATGTATTTCTGTACGAGTTTTTGGTGTATTCTTAATTGGCAAAATAACAATTTTTTGTGTGAAGAGAATAATCAACTGCTCTTGAAACTTAAACAGAACTATTTATCGCATACTAGGCCGGTCAAAAAATGTTTTGTCACTCCTGAGGACGGAGATGGTCGTTTCTACTTATACACATGAATCCGCAACGCACCTTTCAGACCAAAACACAAATTGTTATAATAACTGTTTTACGACAGAAATAGGTGTAACGGTGGTACTTACCCGGGCGAACCGTATGTAGGTTCTACCATCTACCGAAATGGAATGTTAGGGATAATCCAAAATGAATAAGATTTTTTTTGCAATGTTGCAAAATAAATGCATTTATATATGTGTAATATTTTTCTTATTTGCTACAACCCTTTAATTACGTTAAGGTTTATCTTCGTCTACGGACCTGACCTTCTCTTTGACTTTAGATTATATCTTTAGAGAGACTTTAGATCATTAACACTGGTTAGCTGTCATACGGACCACTAAAATACAATCAGTGCACCAGGTCTTGCAGCATATCTACACTTAATAAGTTGCTGTGGCTCAGGGCTGAGATACGAACCGCCGTTACGTGGTTCGTGAGGAGAAGCGTATAATTTTTTTTAGTAAAACGAATGCCACGGGTCACGGTTTGCAGTGAGTATTTTACCATTGATTTCTTTCTGTTTGGTAAACATAGTCCACACTAAAATTCAGAAGTTACTGACAAGAACAATCGCGCAATCGACGGTCTTTTCGCGGTCAGTTACGAATATTTGTTTATAGGCGACAGTGGTTGTGTCCGGGGTCCGGTCGTTTCTCTCGTCGCATATAAAATCACATGGACATCCAGGCGTATGCAGTAGTACCATTTATCACTATTACTTTAATTGCACATGTGTCTTGTGTTCAATAATTCTGTAATCCGTAAACTATTCCTTTATCTGTCACCTGCACTAATTTCTGATATGCTATCGGATTAAATATATAGATTAATATCGATCGCGTGTATATTTTTACTTCAGTCATGTCTAACGAATCGTGTGAAACATAGACTCTTATATCTAATAACATGTTATTTTTATACACAAGCTGAAAATTAGAATTGGTTCAAGATGAAAGGTGTTGTGGTACTCTTGACGATTTTGTACATGTGCTACGGTGCATTAGGTAAATGTGTGATGCGTGGAAAGTGTATCGAGATCGGAGGATTTGGTAAACCGTGTCCTTATTATGAAGACCCGTTGCCTATATTTCGAAATTCGACACAAGAGCAAGCACGGGAAACACTAGCTATACTCGAAAACCGAGCCCCATTCATGATTTATGATGAAAATGGAGAAAGATTGCCTGACGATGAAGTTGTTGCCTGTTGTGATCATTACCAATTGGTAGATATGAATAGAAATTTAATGATAGCCGATGGTGTCTTAGGACGTTGTCCAACATGTTTGAGAAATTTCGCACGGCAAATCGTCGAGATGAACTGTTCTCCAGATCAGGCGCGATTCGTTGGAGTCATGGAGGAAATAGCTCCGGATGGTACGATATATGTTAATGAAATTGATTATCGGGTTTACGAAGATTTCATGATTGGCGCTCATGCTTCATGTGCCGGTGTTCTTGTGCCACAAACTGGAATGCCAGCTATAAATCTTATGTGCGGAAACGCTCCAGTATGCGATGCCGAAGCTTGGTTTAAATTTACCGGTGATACACAAAATAACCCT
The DNA here is from genome assembly GCA_018239345.1 of Oxynetra stangelandi. Lineage (NCBI taxonomy): Eukaryota > Metazoa > Arthropoda > Insecta > Lepidoptera > Hesperiidae > Oxynetra > Oxynetra stangelandi. The sequence continues at coordinate 6,070 of DVPR01001179.1, read as the reverse complement.
CTGGCACCGGTCCAGGTGAATTTTCACAGATGGCCTACACCTCACGACTCTATGAATGTACGTGCACCGCCATGCAATGAATCATTTGAAGGGGATTTACCTTGTAGTTGCGTGGACTGCCGTACTGCCTGTCCTACTGGAAATGAACCTTTTATATCTGATACGTGTACAGTTCTTTCTCTCAATTGTATCGGATTTTATGTAGGCCTAGTATTTTTTGTGATAAGTGTGGTAATTTTTATAATAATAGCTAAAATAGAGTATGTAAAAGTTAAAAAGTATGTACCAAAACCAGAAGGAGTAGAGACACCAAATGTAAAAGATTTAACAAAATTGTTTCAATGGATTTTTGCACGAATTGGTGTGTTTTCAGCAAGTAATCCGATTCTTATTATCATGATCACCTCTTGGATAGCGTTCATAATGTTGTTCGGTGTTCTTAATCTTAATATAACGGCGAATCCTATTGAACTCTGGTCTGCTCCTGAATCTCGTAGTCGTCAGGAATTAAATTATTTTAACTCTAGATTTGGTCCATTTTATCGCGCCGCTCAAGTATACTTACATTTTGAAGGCTTAGATCCATTTCAGGTAAACAACATTACATATGGACCAGCTTTTAGAATAGAAGCCATACAAGAATTGCTAGCACTTGAAAAAGCTATAAAAGATATTGGTAGGACCGATGGAGGAGTGACTTTGGAGCAAGTATGTTTTGCTCCTTTGCGCAGACCAGGTGGTCAGCAAAATCTAGATCAATGCGTGTCAATGTCAGTATCAGTTTATTTAAGGGAAGACAATGTTAATAATGAAACGTATCTTAATACTATACAAAATTGTATAAATAATCATCTATCACTAAATTGTATGGCTACATGGGGTGGTGGTGCAGAACCAGAAATTACATTTGGTGGATTTCATGGTTCTAATATTCTGAGCGCAAATACCTTGTTGATAAATTTTCCAATATCTAATTTTCTCTTAGAAGAAGACTTGCGACCTGTTCTACAATGGGAACAAGAATTTTTAGATTTGTTACATGACTACGAGAAAAATTGGAAGTCAGATTTTGTAAAAGTGGCTTTTGGAGCTGAAAGATCTATTGAAGATGAAATCGAACGAGTTTCTCAGGCTGAAATATTACCTATATCGATTAGTTATATTTTAATGTTTATATATGTTATCATAGCTCTAGGTAACATAAGTAACTGCAAAACATTATTAATTGATAGTAAAGTGAGTGTTGCCATTGGGAGTATTTTGGTTGTGTTAGGTGCAATTTTTTGTGCATTAGGAGTTATGGGTTTTATCGGGTATACGTTAACATTATTAGCCTTAAACGTAATACCGTTTTTCATTTTGTCAATAGGTATAGATAATGTATTTTTAATGGTAAATACATTATATGACGTAGAAAGCAATTTAAAGGCATATGATGATTATAAAGAGAATTTTAGTTTTGAAAAGAAGAAACAGTTTGTGTTTGAAAAAATGATGTCAAAGGTTGGTCCTTCAATGTTCGTTTCATCTGTAACGCAAATTACTTGTTTTGCCATAGGAAGCTTAGCCAATTTTCCTGCTGTTGTGACATTTGCAATACTAGCTTCCTTTTCCTTAGGATTTTTATTTATTTTTCAAATAACTACAGTTATCGCGATTTTAGCTTTGGATTATAAACGTTCGTCGCAAAATCGTCTTGATGTATTCTGCTGTGTGACTAAAAAAATTCTAGATGACGAAGATCCATTAAATTCTGCTAGGCCCTATCGAAGCATCACTGCGCGATTGATAAAACCGTATTCTAAATTTATTCTAGATTGGCGCGTCAAAATTATAGCAACCATTTTATTTCTGGCTTTCTTTTGTATATGTATAATGTTAATACCTGAAATTGAAATAGGCTTAGATCAAGAGTTGGCGTTACCAGCAGATTCTTACGTCTATCGATATTTACAAGCCGTAAAAGATTTGTTGCGTCTAGGCCCACCCGTATATTTTGTTTTAAAAAGTGGCTTAAACTTTTCCGATCCAGTACATCAGAACACTATTTGCGGGGGTCGGCTATGTAATTCTGATTCGCTTACGACACAAATCTTTCTTGCTTCGTTGCACAGTGAAATAACTCATATATCTAGGAGCTCGAATTCTTGGTTAGATGATTTTTTCGATTGGACTAGTTTACCGGGCTCTTGTTGTAAATACAATGTTTCCGACGGTTCTTTTTGTTCAAGTTATGATACTTCGTCGGAGTGTTCATTTTGTTCAATAGAGAGAAGTGAATTTGCCGACGGACTTCGTCCAGCTGACGAAGCTTTTGGACAATACATTCCGTTTTTCTTACAGGACACACCTACTGACACTTGTAACAAAGGTGGCTTGGCTAGTTACTTTAGCAATGTTAACTTTTTACTTGATTCCAATGGGCAAGCTACAGTGTATGAGACAAACTTTATGTCATACCACGTCGCCTTAGCCACGTCCGAAGATTATATCACCGCTGTTAAGTATGGTTACGAAGTAAGCGAAAACATAACGAAAGCCATCAAAAGGCACACTGGGCTCGATATAGAAGTTTTTCCATATTCCATTTTTTATGTTTATTATGAACAATATTTAAATATGTGGAAAGATACCTTCGCATCGCTTGGATTTTGTTTCATTGGCGCATTGCTAATAAATCTTTTAGCGTCCGGTTTTAATTTCTTGACAACATTTGCAATGCTTTTCACCGTAATCATGGTGGTTATTGACATGATGGGAGTCATGTATATGTGGAATATTCCTTTGAACGCCGTCTCTTGTATTAATTTGATAGTATCTATTGGAATCGGTGTCGAGTTCTGTACTCATTTGGCTTACGCCTACGCAACCAGTCCAAGTCCACCTCTTGAAAGAACGGCCGATGCTTTGAAAACAGTAGGTTCAACTATAATCACCGGTATTACATTAACTAATATTCCTATAATAGTTTTAGCGTTTTCTTATACGGAAATAATAGAAATCTTTTTCTTCAGAATGTTATTTACGTTAGTAATACTCGGATTTGCACATGGAATGATTTTCTTTCCAATATTATTAAGTTATTTGACTAACTTAACAAGTCTTTGATAAAATATTATATACTCGTAAATATGATAAAATCATACATTTTGTAAATATTATTTGTTAGCTTATTTTATATGTATGATATAATCAAGTAAGAGTGGTAAAATTATGTATTAAATTAAAATATTTTAAGCATTTATGAAAGTCAAGAACAGTAGGTGAGCCGACGTAATTTTATTTGATTAATTTACAATTATATTTTATAAGTCCTCATATGTGTTACATGTATTATTAAGTGCTCATAGATATTGTACATTTGTAAATATTAATGTAAGACATTAAGAACGCGTTCAGTTGTTTTATTTAATTCCAAAATTATGGCCCAAAATCATAAATATTTATCTTGAAAGAAGGCTGTGTATAGACATTGTACAAATAACAATAGACAAACGTAAAAACAAAAAGTAAAAGTAAATATGAATCCAACAATGTTCCTGTCAAAACTTATTCCCTTATCCACATCGATAATTTAAAAGTCAGATTACATTAAAGCTATGACTAGCAGCAATATTCTTATGAATAAATAATATACTGAATATACACCATCGAATAATAAATATACTGATAATTTCAGTGTAACACGTAACGAACGTGACGTATCTAACAACAAGTAAATGTAACAATAAATTCATGCATCCAGAACATGATTTAAGTAAGCAATGTAACAGATGGCGAGGCGTAATATTTCAATTTTGGACAGTTTTTTGTCGGGAGGTAAAGTTGGTAAAAGTTGTCGGAGAGACGCGAAGGCGGCATTGAACGCTTCCACTCGGATCCTTTCCCGAGTGGCGTGGGCAGTTCTGTATTTGAGGGTAGCTCTGCGGCGTCGCCTGCGCTCTTCGCGTGAAAGACCAGTGCAAGGTGATCCCCCGCCGCTAGACAGATAAGCTTCCTCTGATAAAGCGCACGGTTCCAGTGACCTGTCTCTGAAATATACAAAATATATTTACACAAAATGAGTAATGATTTTTGAAATCGTACATAATTGTAGGCAATTTCGTGATAATATTGAGACGATAATATTCAAAGGACCGTCATACTGTTGCTGCGCTCATACGAGCATCATGTGACTGGGCCCGTTTTACGCTGTTTACAATTGTAACTTTTAAATTGTGTTGAGTAATTACAACTCACGCATTGTTATGCAGATACCTTTAATACATAAAATTCTTTATGTAACATGTGCTATTAAAATAAATAAAGTTTTTTTTTTACATCTACTCAGCTTTATAAATCGAAATTATAAATAACTTCATTGTTGTAACATAATATGAGAAATAAAAATGCAGTAATAAAAATTAATGTTAATCACATTAACGTAAGTAAAAATTAGTAGAAATTACAAGAATCAAATGGTTAAAATGAAGCATGTTACGTTTTTGATCAGTAAAATACATAAAACTGATATTAAGGGAATGAAATAATTTGATTAAAGTGGATTGATTTTGAAAATAATGTACAGCATCTGAGAATATATCGCAGCATGATATACCTTTTTCTTGGAACTAAGTTTTCTCTTCCTGTGATAGGAAGCAAGGCTTCTCTGTGGTCGGCGAGCATGCAGGGCATTGACCCATCCTCCATATTGCCGGTGGTTTCCAACCAGCTTTTCATAATGTTTCTAAAATGACAATATACACTTAGGGGGCATTTGAGTAATAGGTACGTGTGTAAGCTGCATTGTAATACTTTGTAATACTTTCATTATGATGATAGTAGCTATATTAAGACAAATGTTATTTCTAAGGCTACAAGGTTTTTTTATAAGATCATAGGACTTTTTATTTTAAAGGCCAAGATAAGGGCGTGAATCCATCCTAACATCAGCATGCGCCGTGTAAATATGGTAAAAAACATTAGAGCCTAAAACGTAGACTCCATAAAATGTATGTACTTTTAATCCTTGGCAGTACCACCGCTATATGTAGTTTTACTGCAAGGTACCTGACCGTTATTAAAACTATTTCTGTTTCTGTCTGACACTGTCCAGTCTATCGGTATTACTTTACGCGTATAAATAAAATTATTAAGATGTGTAATAAAACTACCAAGTCATGTATCTACTTTAACCTTAGTTGAAACTTCAGAAGCTTTTTTTGAAATAACATCAGACGAGGGCCTCATGTTTACTTCTGTTTGAAGGTGTACCCTTTTTGGCTGGAGGCACGTACGAGTATGTTTTGATTTCCCAGCAAATCAAATTTGCCGGCCGCAAGGGTAAATAGTGCTTTGGATAAATAATACATCACCCGTTCACACCTCGCGCTAAGCGAGCTCTTTAGGGGATAATAAATCCGTATTTATTCTTTTTATATCGCCCCTCGCAAGCCGCTAGTAATCGAATCATGTTCGCGAACCGTGTCGAATCGATTGGTAGCCTATTGGTCTCTAGCTGTCGCGTTGTGCTCGGCGTTTTCCCGAATGAATCATATTGCAGATCGGTTCTATGAATTTCGCCGGCTGGCCATATGGTGGTGGATTGGATATTCTTGATGCATCGGTGATTAGTTTAATAGAGAATAGTATTTACATCCAAAAAGTTCATAGTAAAACTATGCGTGATGAAGTTGAAAACGGCTTCCGAATAAGTGAGCAGAAGAAAAATGCTAAGAGTACATAAATCATATTCGTGTGATTCTAAGCCCGTATTGGTGAAGCTGTTCAGATGTAAATAGATTTTAGAAAATACAAAAATAGTTCGAAAATATAACACCTAGTTCAACTTCGAGGCTGAAGACAGAATAATAATAAATTTTATTGATGAAATAAAAAGAAGCAGGTAATGGATGTTACGTACCTATTTTTAATCTGTTACAAATTATAATAAATTATTTCTAATGACTACGACACATTCAGTCCGTATGTTGTTATTTCAAAGACAATAAAACATGAATTCTGAATATATTTCTTCATTTTATTTCAATTTCGTGTAATAATTGAAATACGTCTAATTATAATGTATTTT
>DVPR01001178.1:0-11437 GCA_018239345.1 Oxynetra stangelandi | reverse complement strand
AGGTAAAAAGATTAACATTGCAAAAAGCTTATTCAAAATTAAATTGGTAAATACATATATGTTAGTATTTGTAAAAAAATGGTTTCTAAGGACAAAAAATGTTTCTTGTGGCATGTGTAGACTACCAATCCGCTGTTGCAACGTTGCAGGCTATGACATCTTTCCCATTTTGACAATAAACCCATGTTGACAATAAACCGAAACAACGATCGATAAGAAAGTCAATGTATGGTTCCTTAATAATTAGCCAGCCGACTTACATACAATCCAACGTACGACAGCGGTAACATATCGTTTCTCTTATACAACGAGTTCTGGTGTTCTGTTAATTACACGCGACCATAAAATTGCAATCTGATTGACGACTAATTAAATTGCAGTAAAAGCGTTACGCTAATCAATTGTGATTCCATTAATAACACCAATTATGATTTAAACGCGTTACGCGATTTAATTAGTCGGATATGTATCATATTTTATTTCTGTCATATTCATACTAGTATTGTCACCATCACCGTAGTTTGATAATTATAGATTGCCATTAAGCATTAAGTACGGCCTGAGTAAAGGCATTACGCCTGTAACGCCCTAGCTTTTGGCTATCAATAAAGAAAAAATAAATATTCATTCATATCCATATAACCAGAATGATGAAGTTAGTTATGTTTTCATCTCCCTCATTTCTATAATGATATAAAAACTTCATCACTGGAATATACATATCATCTTATACATTTAAACTGAAATCAATACGCTGAAATCAATTCACCGTTCCAGCAAGTGATACAATGTATTAAAATCGTTAAATACTATCATTATCGTACAATAATTATTCCAAGCCCGTTTTCTCTAAACGTATATTTCTTAACCGCCAACATAAATTCTGACTCACGTTAACCGTATCATCGGTTGTAACATACAGCCCGTGTTCCAACGATTCCGCTAATGAGCCGCAACCATACAACTGCGATTTCATTGCAGACCTATCAATTCGACGTAATAACGCTACGTTAATCAATTACCATGTAGCTAATTATGGGAATTCTGCTTTAAAATTAGTTTTACCTAAACATTCTTCTTCATTTTGGCACATTTAACCTAAATGAATATAAAACTGAATATTGATTTGTTATAATATATAACATATTCAAAATTCAAAATGCTTACGCCTTAACACTGTTAACTGAGTATATAAAAACATATTATTTAATTAAGTTTCTAAATGTTTCATGTGATTAATTTTAATTGAAATATGGCAGAACAAGTCTTATTTCTACGGTGAAACAATTATTGTTAATTGCAGTGAATTTCATATAAGCTAGCCGACGAGTAATATTAGCGTATAATATTCATATACACAAATAATTTAATTAATGATTACGCGTTGGCAAATTTATGGTTTCATAGTTAATTAGGCGAATAATTAAGAGTGTGGGTTAGTGGAAAATAATAGTAAAGTTTCGTCGGGCTCTCGGGCTCTTGGAGAAATATTTGGCGGCTTGCATGGAAATTCATTAATTGATTTACATAAAATTGATTATAGCATAGCGTTAGATGTTTACAAACACGTTGCGAACTAATTATCGTCATGTTCACGATCAGCAACAAATGCTCTATACTATTCTGCTCTTGAACACGATTTCGTCCAGGAATAAGGAGTGTTAATTCCATAGAAACTTACGCTTACCTAGTGAAATGCACGTTGAGAAATTTCATACAACATAGCGATCTTTATTACCGTAGAAATGTACATGGTTCATTGTGGTCGATACTCATTCGCAATACTGGGATTGAAATTATTTATGTTTATCAACGTAGGCACGTTTTACATACATTGTACATAAGGTCTGAGATGCGTGTCAGCATCGAACCGAATACCCCCGAAATGCAATACTAAAAACATTACTATACAATCACTAAGCCGATAACACGCTTTGTATATATATACCCTTCATAAAGAAAGCCAAGAGCATCTTGATGTTGTTCTGATTTATTTGTGTAACGTTGTATCTTAATAATTGGATTGTTGTACCTGCAAAGGAATTCCCCTTGGCCGGCTCGCATTGAAGTTTGAAAATTATATTGCAGAACAAAGACATTAAATTTCTTTAAGAAATACATTTATTGTAGAGAAGATAAATTCCAAACAGAAACAAACAATTAACATTTTTATATACAACGCTAGAACGTATCTCGCAGTCATATTATAGCATTCGATGTGACTTTGACTTACTGGCTAAGTGCATACATTTGTGGCGGTCAATATGTCTTATACATAGTTATACAAATAAATTAACTATATTTATGTAATAATTAAGCCATAAAGGATTAAAGTAAAAATATTATTTAATTAAAATAACATAGAGCGCTGGAGAATTTTTCACATACCTATTACTTTTTTGACCTCTTTATATAAAATAGTATATCGGTGACTAGATCTAGACAATATTGAGTAGCTTACTAGGAAGCATCAGAGGACTAAAAGCAAATGTAATTTTTAAAATTAAGCTCCTTGTGAGGAGCTTTGTTGATGCGTTAAAAGAATTTATGTTCCCGCTGAGACATAGAGGTTTAGTAACCAAGTCCTACTAAACGCATAGCGGATTTCATTATATATAAGGATCAATGTTGCAATAAAGCGTAGTAATTTAAATTAACTGTTGACTTCTAGTTTTTCGTTTATAACGTAATTATTTGTATGATATTTTGCGAAAGACATTCACAGTATCCATAGATTGTTATGAAGTATTATAATATTGGCAAAGCTTTATAAATAAAATCACATTATAGCGTGATTCTTTATAACCAGTATTTCAGTGTGCAAATAAATACAATTATAGAGGTTTAAAAAAAATTATGCATGGACATGGGAAGTAACCGAATACCTTATATAAATATAATCATTTGTTAATTTAATACGCTGGAAAAAACATGAATACTATGTACATACAAATAGATAATATGTAGATACATACAGTGAAACATATATATGGAAACCTACGAATGGAGATTAAAAAAAATATTCAAATAGTAGTAATATTAAAAAAAATACACAACTTTAGACGTTTCAAAGGCATTAATAGGACACACCATGTTCCATCGAAATTTCGTATAATATCGAGATTGAAAAACACTAAGATTATCACATTTCAATATTTTTACTGCGTTTTAAATAATTCGAAGTCACTGGCACTGTCATAAAGGACACACTGATGAGTCTCCCATATATCATATATCGAGAGTGAAAAATATTATATGATTACATTAATTTGTTTTTACTCAGCGTTAAGTCCTTAATGAAAGGCACACCGATATTCCGACGATATGAGATACACCCCACTGGCCTACAATTAACCTCTCCACGAACCGTATAGATCGATGTTTGTTTAAGTTTATCAAATCTCACGTCAATATTAATGACGACTTTCTAATATAATTTCGTAATTTATTGGCTTGAATATAATGAATATGGACTAAATCAAAAATCAGTATTAATTCGAAAAGACCTAAGTTTGACCTTAACTAACCCGAACCCAAAGTGATGTATATCCGATAATAATCCCGGTTTCAAAATCCCGCAACCCTTTCAGGAAGGGTAAATGACCAGTATGTGGGATACATGAATATTCATATACACTACTCGCGGGTGGGTATTAGGTCTCTAATTATTTTTTATAAACATTTACGCTCTAACTTCAAAACCTTTCTCGGGCAAGGCTTGGTGTTTGATTAACAACAATAGATAAAGGAGTGGTGGGTAGAATCATAGCAAATCCTTAAAATGAAGTGTAACATGCGACAGATTCAAAGTGAGTCTCTCTCGCCCGCCAGTTTTTTCACACATTTACACATTTTTACACATTTACACAATAGCAGCACCTAAAAGTCAACACTTTTAACGAACAAAAATACAAAGTTCATGATTGACGCTCGTATTGTGCTAAAAGAGACATTGTGGAGCGTGTTTATGATAGCTTTTGGTAAATCCGGCGTTTTCACAGCGCACCAAATCGGAAAAAATCGTTTAACCTATTTTAACTCACCTTTGCTCTGTAATCGAACAATTTTGGACTGATTAAAGTAAACAAATAAAACGACAATGCCATCTTATTTTACTGTGCTCACTGATTTCTATAGAAGAAGTATATGTAACAACCTGACCTGACATAAGATTAAAGGCAAAATTTAACGCGCGCCAGCCAGAGAACCAACATTAAATCCCGCATAAAAGCTTCAAACCTACCACTAAGCTCTTACCAACTTTGTTCAAAATGTGCGCAAACTTTCTATCACGCTAAACAAACGCTAATTATAATTCGCCTAATGAATATGAGACATGATGGGCCGTGAACGATAAGAAGACGAGGTAATTTTGTAAAGACAGCCAACGTTTCAATATTTTATCAAGCAAGTAGATAGGTAGGAATTTTATCTAGCAAGTAGCCACTTAAAAATTATAGAGGTAAAATGCAAAACAAGTATCGCGCTCTTGGAAATTTCACAGTGTTTTCGTCAATATTCGAAAAAAAAAAACTCCTTATTATTCGAGTGAAAAATATTGTTGTGGTGTTACTTTATAAAGTATTCGCATAATTCCATTAAATCCGCTTACCACTTTTTTGGTAAAATTTTCCGTCGTGAATAACAAGTAGGCACCTTGTTTTGCATGTCGGCATGGTGAGACAGATTACAGAAGACAAATAACTTAACTCGCGTAAAGTCCCGAGCGTCAGCTCTGCTGAGATTTTGGGTTGAATATTAATAAATAAACCGCCGAAGCGCAAATATTCAAATTTCGTCTACCCATCACGCATATACCTATGTCTCTTTAGTAAATGGAGTACTGCTCTATTCACTAAAGAGACATAGGTATTTGTTACGAGAATAACGTTATTATAATTATATATGAAAATGATATTTTATCATAAAAAGCTTTCATTTCACATTAAAATATGATACGGACTCAGATGTTTTGAAAGCGACATCTTTTTTTAATATTTAGCTATATGCTCGCGTTTGACTGCTATCCCACCTGATGGAAAGCGGGATGCAGCCTAGCATGAAGCACGCTTGCCTAGAAAGTGCCTATTCACTCTTGTATTGAAAAACCCAAAAAAAATATTTTTAAATAAAAAATGATCCAAATAAATCTAATCTAAATCTAATCATACCAATCAAACGCAATAGAATAGAGCACTTTACCGTACTGAAATTATTTCCACATCCCACTACTGGACCTGGTATTCTCCCGCAACTGCGAGAACTTACCCCCTAACACTCCCTTGTGGGTCGGCGGAGATAACGGTGAGTGACCGACCGGATTTGTCGGATGTTTTAAATCGCGTTGATGGTTTTCAACGGGCTTAACGGTTGTAACTTAACGATATTAATCGGAAATGAATGTTTAAAGCGCTGTAATGGGGAAACGCTCGAGGGAAATACAACTAGCAGTCGCAATTTTATCCCATATCAATTCATTTACAAATCCCAAAAGTGTTCAACTGATTGGGGCTTCCACTCGGTTTGTGGAATCCAAAACATGTATATTTATAAATTTCTAATAACTATAATTGGCACCACTTTAAATATATAAGAGATTCGATACTCATTGCTTTTTATTTTTTGAAAAATGAAATATTACCACCTTTTATTCTTAATAAACCTTTACATACAAATTCAGGTGACTAATTATGAATTATCCTTTATATACATATTCTTTATACAGAGATGTTTGGCACTCCGTGCTTTCTGCCTACCCCCCTAAGGACCTGGCGTGACGGTTATTTATTTATTTATTTTATCCTTTATATTTATTTTAGTGTATAATAAAGTATACTGTATTATTTGATACTGTAAAAATATCACAAGCTACAAGTTTCATTATCCAAAGTGTCCTACAGGTATTTTGGAAGATATGAAATAAACAATATATGTAGACAAATCAACAATGAATGCTGGAAAGGTCAGGAGGCGTAGAGCTCAAACAAATTTCTAAATATATTGAGTACCTATTCCCGTGCAAATAAAAATATAAATAATTCCCATTTTCCGTCGTATATCTAAGTACGCGTAAGTGTGCGTGGGTGGATATGATTTATATCGTACTGGCGAATCCTGATTGCCCGTACGCTGCAGAGTGACAGTTGTTTGCTCTATTTGCGGTACGGGAATTTTTCTCACTGCTGTCATTATTATTGCATTCCTAAGTCTAGCGGCCTGCCTACCCTTGAAACATCTTTAATACTTTGCACGGGGGCTAATCACGTACCCGTCTTGTAAAGACGCTTACTTCGAGCTCAACAGTGGAGTACCAAAGGCTTGAGGCTATATTATCGCCTCAGTGTGTTTCTTGGAAGCGGTGATTTTTTTTCGCTGAAATCTAAAATTTTGCTATTTTTGCTATTTTGTGATCTTTCAGAATATTTAATTTATGCAAACAATCTCCATTGTAAAAAAAGTTGACGAGCTTCTGAATTTTTATAGATAACTATTTATTTGAATTTAAGTAGTTCCTGTCAATAACTACGGTATTTGATAAATTATTATTAAAGAAATAAATAATTTAGTATTATTATATTATATAAGTTTATAACACAGAATTTCTTTTTGATATTAGTTAGGTTACTTTTCTTTTACATTGTTAGATAATCTAAGTATTTTCCGAATGATTTATGAAAATATCCCGAAAATCTTTAGGGATTACGTTCCGTTCTTAAGAATCGCTGACTGGAAAAACGCTTTTAGAGGCCATATGGAAACATAAAAATAGTTCTAAATGAGTTGTTACCAACAAAATTACAACGAAAAGTGAAATCAAATGAACAACATTTTATTTATTAAGCATTCAGTCGTATATCAACAACCGGGCGAGTATGAAACTTAAAAATACTATTTTAATAAAAATTAAGTACTATTTATGGCAGTTATGCGATTATAAGAACTTTTCGATACATAGCAGTGATAAAATATTTACTTTGATACAACTCAGAAAATGCTTGGTAATTTAGCCGGTCATTTCGAGGAACGAGGCATAGGACTAAACATATGAAAAAAGGAACTAGAAAAGATTGAATTGAATTGAAAACTACATTGAATCTTTCTACAACCACATATTTCTTACATTCGAATAACAAAAAAATCCTAATTACATTGGCTAGTAAAACCTGAGTGTCGTCTTCTTCTTGGCGTGTAACTACTACTTACACTTTCTATATGTCATTTATACAAAAGCGGTCCATGGTATATATACGAGTACAGTAACTCGTAAGCATTTTACCATTTAGCGAAAATGCTTAAGTTCCATATATATCTAAAAGCTCCTTGTCATAGACACTTCTCGACTTTCTGAGTTTCACTAAACTGGCAAGACAAATTGTTTGCTGTGAATTACCTACTCTTTTTCAGATTTCAGCATCAGCACACAGGTTATAAGAGCTGTAGGCGCACTGCAAAGGACTCTTTTTATGCTTATATCACATATTCAGACACATTAAGGTAGCTACCGATAGGCTCACTATCCAATGGGATGGCACAGATGGAGTTGTAGAGTAACTTTAATGTAATTTTAAGTCAAAGCAGTACGCGATGTGACAGTTTGACGCGATGATAATGAAACCTTCGACCCAGATACTATCGTTACGAAGCATCTCGAGCCATGGTATGTACAAGAGTTTGACTTATTGGATACGTTTCTGGATTTTTTTAGTACCTTTACGATTTATAATATTTACTCCATGTTACACAATGAAAATTTTGCAAAAAAATATGTATATGGACTAATGCGATCATTTCTAAGCTTTTGTCTGAAGGTAACATTAGAATAAGCTACGTTAAAAATGCAATAAACGCACGAACGTCCATTTAATTTTAATCGGAAACCAATATAATATTTTTTGTTGATGAGTTACAGCTTACATAGTAGGAAATAAATAAATATCGTGGAATATATCAGCATGCGAGAAACTAATTTTAATGATCTACTTAACCAATGTCTATGTTTTGGTAACCAAACGATTGATGTACTTATATAATATGCAGATATGATAATATACATAAATTAAAATTTTTATTTTTATGACGAGCATTTAGTTTGAAGTTTGATCAAGCTGACGTATTAAGACGCGAGCCAATGAAAATTAGTTGTCGAGAATAATATAGAACCAATAAACGATCTCGAGACTAAATGAATTTCGATTATTATATTCCTTTATCATCAAATAACCTATACGCTCGCGTGATGCTTCTTGAGTATAGAAGTCGCTTAGCAACATCCTTAAGGAACTCATAAATGTTTTATTTTTCCTTTAACATCGTTAGCCCCCAAGTAAATCCCATTTAACTTGCGATTTACGTTGTCCCTCAATTTAGTTACACGTCACGTAAACAATCGTGACGCAACCTCAATCGCTAAATAACATGATAAACATTTAGTGGGACGTACAAAAGATTTTTAAAATATAAGTAGATATAATTTTGAATGAGATTAATTTTTTATCTAGTTCATAGGCATGAGTACAAAGGATTCTGTCAACAATAAATGCCACGTGACGTTACTAATTTACGTCATCGCTTACGTCATAGCAAATGTTTGTCGAAATTGTGATTAATGAAAAAAATTAAAGCAGTTATATAAAATCACGTTTTATAAACATTCCAATCCTTTTAAAACCCTACCTCGATTGAGAACTGTTTGAGTACTATTCGGACAGTATTGCTATGATATGGACGTACTCGTATATTACGTAATAATTACAGTATAGTCTGACGTGAAGGCATTTGGGACACGAGACACAGCTATCTATGTTCACGATGTATCAATTCTCTATCAAAAGGCAAACCGAAGTTTATCAAATCAAATACGTTAAGGTAATATTGGGATGTGAATAATATTAATTGGTTTCTATTCCGCCTTTTACTTCCGTTTACGCGTCTGCTGTGCTTACATTATACCCAAGATGTATGTTAGGAAATTTTCAGTCCAACGTAGACCAAACTCAAACTTCTGAACAAAATTTTCTCGTATTTAACAACATTGATAGTAAGTAAATGATGTTCATATTACTATTACGTTACAGGTGTAACGTACATTTGGGGGTGTGTTTTTTTACACATATTTGCGTTAAATTTTGAAAATAGTTTTAGTAGGTACTGACGCTGCAAAGAACACTCAGGATCAACACAAGCTATTAAATAATATATTATTTATGTTTTTCGGCGACCTAACACAGATTATTTTTAAGTGTAAACTAGCGCTGGACTACGGTAGCAACAAGCGTTGGACAAGTGCAGGAAAAAAATGTTCTTTGGAGGTTGAAACAAGCATATTTTTAACGTAGCCATTAAAAGTCCTAGCGTTTCTCAAAACAATAGAATATATGGCGAACTTTAAATAAAGGCTATATTCACAAAGAATCTGCTCAGGTTGACGAACTCTAAGTCCCATGGGAACTCGACTCAACCTGTCCAAACAAAAAGTGTAGCTTTTATATTATTCACACTGAATTCTAGTAGATTATTGAGGAGATAAATGGATTTTAACAGATTAATTACTTAGTCTACTTAAATATTTAAATATAACATTATAGTCTTTAGATAATGGTTTATACTACTGTGCACGTATCTCAGACAGGCATCTGTTTTATGAAAATAAGATGCATCACAACATGCTTACTGTATGCAATCCTGTAATTGAACAAACATAGTGGCATGCCGGTGCAGCTACGCAAATTCAATTAAGCAAAGTGCTCCGTATCAAGCACTCTTTATAATGAAAAAAAGGCACAAACAAAGACATACGAAAGGCATGTTTTAAAATTTTAAACCTAACATGTTCCTGGAATGTCGTTAATTGTACATTTAGTACTGGACAGTATTATTTTGTTTGAGTTTAGATTAAGTAACTATTCATTCGTATTTAAACTAGTCAAACTTTAGATAGTTGAAAAATAAAATAAGAAGTGACACATATGTATGCATTAAGATTGAGGTGTTTATTATACTTATACTTAACTTCTGAATTAAATTATGTAGGCTTAGCATTTGATGAAAATACAAAACTGCGCAATGTGCTCCTCAAATAGGGTTTCAGATTCAATTCCCGGAGATATATACATAGATATACACAACATAAACAAATATAGGTACTAGTTTGTGTTCTATCTATCACATGGAAGCAATGCATCTAAAGCATTAAAGAAGAAATGTATTTGGTATATCTTTTTATATCCCATAACATATTCTCAGAGACATAGTTTAGTAGACAACCCGTAAGTCGAATATCACAAGACCTACGCAGAAGGTTCTGTTAAGGTTTAATTGTGGTCATATAAAAATAACAAGCGGTACCTGCCGTCAATCATTTCCTTCAAAGCAGAATGACTCGTAAAGAATTGTTGCTAACGGCCACCCATTTACGAAGCAAGATGACGCGGCGTCATATAATATCCAGTCGGGAATTTAAGGGCTTTATTTTCTCAGATTAAATCGTTTTATTCCACTTTTCATACTATACTCTGTATCTGAATTCAATTTATAGAAAAAAAATGTTACGTAAAGTAGCAATGAAATGTATCATTCGTTAATATTTCTCTAATTCTAACGTTAGGCTTACGTTGGTATGATCATAGATATGTTAGCGTAACGCGTTTGATATTTTTTGCGGTGTTTCACTAATGACGTTGTAAACAACATTATTAGACTTTTTTGATTACTTTTTGTGGTCGTGTGCTAAAATACGGTAAAGTTTACACTAATGATCTTCAAGGCGTATTAATTATACCAAACTGCACATCGTCAGCGTGGTAGACTACATAACTTTAAACATTTTCTCTGTTAGCGGGTACCATTTCTACATACATATATGCAACAAGCGTAATAATAAAAAAATTGACGATCATATTAATGAATGATAGTAATACAAAATATTGAGACACATCGCAGTGTTTAATACCTAGGTGGCTATGGTTGCCTTACGTTCTACATATAGATACCATATTTACAATACAGAATAAAGTATATCTTAATTGAATACTGGGTCCTTTACTGCTAACTTTAAATAATAATAATTTGAATAATCCCAGCGTCGTGTGGTGGGTTACGTCTCACCTCATTGCTCAAATTAGTCTAAATGAATTACACTAGTAGGCTTTTTTTTTATGTTTGTTAAGATGCTGTTGGCCCTAGCGGCCTTTACAGCGTCACCGAGTTTTGTGGCGAGCTGAAGTGGCTCTGCCTGAGTTATAGAGAGTGGGTAGGAGTGGAGGCACAGGTCGACACGATGTGTATTTGTTCGGGGGACACGTCGAGTTGGGACGATCATACGTGCGAGAACACCGCACGCATACCATTTAGAACGCGGGTACGTCGTCCGCGCCGGCGCGGGCGGCGAGTAAGATATGTGAGGTTTGTGTGTAGTGTTTGAGAAGGCGATGAGTCCTCG
>DVPR01001177.1:0-11438 GCA_018239345.1 Oxynetra stangelandi | reverse complement strand
CCGTTCCCAAAAATGTCTACTACCATAACGGGTTCCAAGAGAAGGATAATTATAACCACAAGAGCGAGAGGGACGAAGAGAGGTGCTCGCGTTCGCCGAAAAATATTAATCTTAGTAATGGACTGAAGAACATTAATATTAGTAATGGCGTGATACAGAAAAAAAATCGCAGCAGAGAAAGTTCTAGTGACAGCGACGTTGTAAACGGATACGATAAGAAGGGTTAGATATATTTACATTAAACCTAACGTAAATTTTGTTCTGGTTAAAAAACTATTTAATTTTATTTCTTTTAGGTGGAAATTCTAGTCCAAGTCAGAATAATAGTAGTTATGAAGGTTCTCCGAATAAATCTAAGGTATTGTCTAATGTATCTTTATTGAAATGGAAATTTTATTTCCAAAAATAACGCGTTATTTTACATGATACTTGTATTTTCAGTTAGCTATGGCCAGCGCAGGTCAAGGATCACCCCTTAGGTCTCAATTAGCTTTGAAATTAAAACCTAACACACCTAAAAAATCTGCCGTTACACCAAGTCCCACTGTACAAGTAAGTTTTAATAGAATGAGTACCACGAAAAAATTCATCACATGCATGTCATACTTTATTTTAATTAATCATTTAGGAACATTTTCATTGAAATTTAAAATGTTAATTTTAAGTAAATTTTTAAATTGCTACAAACGTTGTATTCATATAAAAGCTAAATATAAAACATTACAAATAAATAAAAAAATAACCGTCACGCCAGGTCCCTAGCGGAGTAGGCAGAGAGCACGGAGCGCCAAACATCTCTGTCCTTGCAAACCTGACGTGCAAATAAAATAAAAAAATAAAGAAAAAACAGTTGAAATATCAAACATAATAGCCTGTAAATTTTAAAAATCATGGCGTATGCGTCATTAAGAAAGAATATGACAAATTGTCAAAATTAAATTTGTCAGTCACACTTGCAAATAGCGCGGCAATACAAAAACTTTTACATCTTTTCGTTCGAAGTTTTGTTTTAAAAAAATTTTTTTGTGAAGAATTATAACATTAAACATTCAATAACTTATAATGTTTTTATTATTACTAATATTGTGTGTAATATTGTTGTGAAATTTTATGCAATATATAATATTTCAGTGTTTGTTATGTGATTTTACATCGACATGTCCGAGAAAGTTAGAGGAGCATATAAATCGAGCGCATTTCGATTTAACGTCGCCATCCGTGATCGCGAATGCTAACGCGAATGCGAATAGCAACATAACAGAGAACATAACCTTAGGATTGACCAACCCAACAATAACGCTGGACAACCCAACGTTGGCGTTCAGTGCGATGGCCCTCTCGCCGGGACCGCACAGTTCGTCGTTCCAGTGTCCAATATGCGAGATAGAGTTCAGCAACGTGTCCGAAGTGGAGTTGCACGTGAACGTGGAACATCGGGACATTTTGAGCCCACAGAAAGCGGTATGTATTACTCGGCTACGTAAATTTTACTTAAAATAATGGTGTATTTAGAATTGACAAAAAAAATCGTATGAAAATATTTTTAATTCATTCATCAATCACTGTTGATGTTTTATGTTTATCATATTTATGGCCTAGAATTTTGTTAGATTTACTACACCAGTATTAAATTTCTTATTACTATCAGCCATAACATCTTTCTGCTGTGAATAAATAAATATACAGTCCAGTCTCATGCTATAAGGTAGTGTGGTGCATAGTGGCGATTTATTGATTTTTCCCCTTTCAAAATATGTATATGCTATGTAGGACTGGCCAAGTGATTTCAAAAGAGGGTCAGCATAACTTGGATAAAGCTACCACTGATATTGGAGTAGTGCCAAAAACTCTTTTAGACACAAAATAATTATTAAAAGTCAACAATAATTAATGTAAATGAGAATTGAGATATGGGAACAGACTGCAGTTATTTTAATTGTATTTCAAATTTACTGCCATTTTTAATTAACTAGGTTTTGATTAGCATATTCCGGAATGGTGATATATTAAATCTTAGATATAACACTGAGGTACACCGTATTCAGGTACATTGCCATAATTCAGATATGATCAGTTAAATTCAATTTATTTTATTCGTTATAAATAAATAATAAATAAATAAATAAATAGATATATTATATACATACACTCTCAGTGTTAATAAAAACACTTGTATTTATATATTTCAATCTGGCCCATAACTCGTCGAGTTTTAAATGTAATAAATAAATGCTTACGTTTCAATTAAGATGTAAACAGATGTTTACATGTTTATAATTAAAACAGGGTTCGATATGCGATCATGAAAAAAGATAATGCTTTTTACACCAGGTATCGCTCTGTGAATGAACATTCACAATTGCGAACCATTGGTTGATAATTTGTGCAAGTGAACAACAACAAAGACAAGGATAGAGGGACCTCTTATATTGGTATTCTCTTTTTAACAAACTATCGCATTCAAAAATGCCACACAATATTTCTATTACAAGCACGGTCTTCTTGTTATATGTGTATTGTACGTAACGTGTATTAATTTGGCCAGCTTTGATTGGTTATGATGCGTTTAACTGCTTGTACAGGAGCAGGTGGACAATGCATCGTGCGAGGATGTGGTCATGATGGAGGAGAGCCCCGTCAGCAACTGCCCCGTCTGCTGCCAGCCCCTGCCGCTGTCACAGCACGAATTGGTTAGTGTTCTCATTTATAGTTTTGTGCTGTATGATTATATATGAATGCAAAATAATTAACTTAGAAATTTCCTACAAAGTGTCACACATATATCACACACATATAAACATAAAGATACAGTAGGAAATGACAATAATAATATTTTTACCTAAATATATATTACTAGCTGATACCCATCTCCTATAAAGCTTTAAAATTAATGTTGCAATTCAATATTTCATAAGCAAGTCCCTTGTCTAATTTATTTATCAATTCTAATTCTATATCTGGTATGTTTTCATCATTATAGGCCGTATAAAGCCTCTTTCGAAATAGTCAAATCTATATTTTTCTAATTTATTACGATAACTTAATAATGCTTCTATGAGCTATATTATGAACATAAATGTCTTCTTCAGATCCAGCACATAGAGGAGCATTTCGAGAGAGGTGAAGATGGAGGAGCGCCTTCCCTTTCTGCCGCTGAGAGAGAAGCTCAGAGGAACAGAGAAGAGCATGAGTTTCAGATGTTAAGGGTGAGCAAACATTGTCATCATAATTGTTAACAATAGTTTGTTTCTCTGGTGACCTCTGACAATTTATAGCATATTCGGGACTACTTTAGAGTACATATATCTCTTGATTAATGAAATGAAATGAGTCATTGATAGTTCTCTAGTGTAGCATAAAGCAATACACCCACAATTTCGATAGTAGGACAAGTTTGAACAATTTTAAAATAAATGTGGTCGTGTCACAATTGCAGGCTCAGTACGGCATGGAGGAGGACGACGAGGAGGGCTACACCAACCGCGCCACCAACAGCCTGAAGCGGGCCGTGTACAGCGGCGCGCTGTCCGTGGCCGGCTACTACGAGCGCAGCGTGGGGCTGCGGCGCGCCACCGCCTCCGGGAAGGACACGGGCTCCTCCAGGACCAACGGTGGCTCGCCTGCTCATATAAAACATTAACAAATGTGAATCATGCCATTGCCATGCACACTGCCATTATCTATGTTTTTCATTCATTCATTTTATACACTTTATTTGTGAACCAGGAGAAAATCAATACAATGAGTACAGTATAAATAATCAGTAAATACTAGGTGTACTGTACATGTTACGGTGAGGCAGCAATCTCTTCCAAGCAACCTACAGGTGGAAGAAATAAAACAAAAAGCCAGGGGTATAAGTGTCAAAGAGAACATTGACAATTGTTTAATATGATAACAACAACGCTAGATTGTAGGAGACAAATCAAATTATAAGAAACAATTCTTTACTGTTGTAAAGGTTGAGACGGGCAGAATGCTATATAATGTTACATATAGAACATTCAGTGTAATTCCTTAAAGAGTAATATTGTATGTCTAGGGAAGAATTTTTTTTTATATATATTTATCCCATTTTTCAGGTATTCTGGAGAGGATAGCGCAATTGAACGCCCAGAATCCGAGCATAGCGAAGACGTACTTGTGCAGTGCGGTCGACCACTACGCCAGCACTTACGGCGACCGCGGCTGGGGCTGCGGCTACAGGTGCCAAACAAACTGTGTATTGTGCCATTTGATCCACGCTTCTCACTATTAGAATTTATTGATAAACAATTCGGGACATAATAATATCCTGGGACAGTTCCACACAATTGTTGTTCTTAAACAGCCGTACTTTTCAATTTTTGTTGGAAACCTTCAGAGTGGCTGTTAGTAATTTGTATTACCGCTTAGTCTTGGTGTCGTTTATAAATGTCTGTTATGAGCTATACTACCAAAATGTTCAAAATTTAATCACACATATTTATGGCGGATGAGTAAACGAGTAGCAGCTGGCCAGGCCCTACATAAATATGCAGTGTATAATTTATAACTTGCTTTATTATAGATTTATGTTGTGCAGTGCTTTAAGGGATAATAGTGTAACTGGCATACAATTCAGGTTGGAAATTATGTATACACAACTGAATGTGTGCTTAATCAATGCCCTTTTTGACACTGACAATTGGTGTAAAGTATTCCTCGCTCATCTGAAAACTGGAAATACCACTGGAGTAAGTAACGGGATGGTCATGATATAGATAAATAGTGCAAACAGAGTGAGCTGAGAAATAGTGATATTGGTATATTGTAACGTGAAATATCTGCTCAGGAACATGCAAATGGTGCTGTCGTCGCTGATGCGGCACCCGCCTTACGCTGCGCGGCTGGCGAGCGCGCTGAGCGGCGGGGCGGGCGGCGGCGAGGCGTGCGGCGGGGCGGGTAGTGCCGTGGGCGGCGTGGGCGGCGGGGCGGGCGGCGCGTGCGACTGCGCGCCGTCCATCCCGCGGCTGCAGCTGCTGGTGGAGCGCGCCTGGCGACTCGGCTTCGACACGCAGGTCAGTCCTCGCTGACCTCACCGGTGCCTCCTTATCTCACACTTCGTTACAGTATATTGAAGTACATATATATATATATAATAATACTCGTCTGAGAATAAATTAAACGATGGGTGCATTATATGTAGTAACCCGATTGCCAGCGAACATATGTGTATACATTTCTAAACAATTTTACTTCCAGACTCAAAAGAAGCATTTACCCTCTTCACGCAAATATTTATTCTAGGTGTCAATAGAACCTTCAACTTCTGGCTCAATACCCAGAGACCCTGACCACTAAACCAACGGGCGGGTGATATCATAGTTAAAAATAATGACACCGCTACATGTCATTTGTAATATTAATATTAATTAATGCTCATGAAGCATATTAAACATAGAACATATTAAAATATTATGCGGGGATCAAATGACAAGAACGTTAATGCATTTGTGTGCATCGTTGCAGGGTTCAGAGCAGCTCGGCTCAAAGCTGCACAACACTCGCAAATGGATCGGGGCCTGCGAAGTGGTCACAGTACTCTCCTCGCTCAGGATAAGGTGAGCATGCATTTATTGCAATTTAATTATAAATTTTGCATGGAAATGAATCATGTATGGAGATAATGAAGATAATTTTTTTACTTGAAAATTGATACTCAATAATAACATGTAAATGAATGTTCATTTTTGTAAGTGACATAAACAAGTTAAATAAATCTCCCATTTACCTAAACAAATGTGTATTATAAAAATAATATTCAGTTTTAAGTAACTATAAAAGTTCATAAGAAATATTTTTAAACTGTTCACTTTGTATTTAAATTTTTTGTGGTTTACTTGCCATAATTTAAATATTTGTATGCCCGCAACGGGTTAAATATACCGATGTAATATTTTTGTCAAACCCCATTTTTAAGGATTTTGATTTTTATCATTTATCCCAAAAACCCGAGGAATATATTTTTAAACACAATATATATATATGGAGTGGCGTGGTTGTCAGGTTGTGGTTGGTGTCAGTTGATTGAACCATTCAAGCTTGCACTCAGCAATGCCATGCTTCATCCATTCACCACTGTACACCTTGGAGGTGTTTATTGCCACAGATGTCAGCTGATAGACTTCCACAAGCCGACGGCCCCGGACGGCAGCCACCCGGCCCTGTTCGACTGGGTGCTGCGGTACTTCCAGAATGACCCCAACGGCTTCAAGGCTCCCCTCTACTTGCAACACCAGGGTGAATTAAACTCGAGATATCTTAAAAATAATTACTTTAATTTCAAACAATTTTTGGTTGTAAATAAGTATATATTACACAAAACAAATTGCTTTTTGATGTAAGTGACTAATTGCTTAATATTTACTTAATATAGTCGTGTACTTTGCTTGAAGATATAAAAAAATATAAAGTAATGTATAATAAATTTAAATCAGCAATGAATTTGTTGAAATGTTTTTCAGGTCATTCGCGGACGATAATAGGTTACGAGCGGCACAAGGATGGAAAGGTGACGCTACTGGTGTTGGATCCGTCGCACTCGCCGGCTCAGGTGGGTGCTTTTGTAAATAAAGGTAATTATACACGGAAATGTATACACAAATAATTAATTATTTGGTATATTGTCGATTAATCATGTCTTGTAAAGGAATTAATTTGCTGAATACCCATAAGTACTTCTGAACTCCTTGCAACATAATTGTCTGGAAGATATCGACGTATTAGCGATAAGACCTGCCTATTGGTGGTACTGTGCCGCTTATCCGCCGCACCGTCCTGTGGCCCGCAGGTGCGGCAGGTGGCGGGCGGCGGCGCGGCGGGCGGCGCGGCGCTGCGGCTGCTGCGGCGCGGCGCCGCGGCCCTGCGCGCGCGGCAGTACCAGCTGCTGGCCGTCGGCGGCGTGCTGGACGGCGAGCGCGACTACGAGGTGGCGCCCTTCCATCAGACATCATCATCATCATCATCCCTTTAGCGTTCCACTGTTACATTTGTTTCGCTCCTTAAAATGAAAGGAAGTTAAATCCATAGTCTTACTTTTTATTTATTTTCTCTTTCTCTCATGAACCAAAAAAAATTTGTCATATCACATATTGGTTTAATGATGAACTCGACATCATTTAACAGGGGACTTTTTTGTTACCGTTACTTTACCCCATTGTAAATATGTATTCCCTTTGCAGCACATGATGTACGAAATTCTACTGGGCAACTATGCATATATATATATACAAAGTATAAAATATGCAACATATTTTTAACTAACCCCATCCCGTCTCACAGGCCAGCAAAGTGCTCCAATCGGTGCGGATCCCGTAGTGGCAGGGCTCCCCTGGCGGCTGCAACGGCAGGCTACCAGCAGCGCGACCAACCAGCGCCCAGTTGCGTTGCTCAAATGTATGGGTAATTGGTTATATATTATGACCTTGGACTCGTCGGTTGGAAATGTATACTTCATTTAAGAAAACAATTGTGTGTGTATATTTTAATTTTAACGTGGCGCGAGTAACTCAAAATAGTTTAATGTCTCGCTACCATATGAGATGCTTATCTCGCTTAAATATTTATTATCGTATAAAAGGCTAGTATATTAGTTCCATCTCTACGTACATGTTTTTAGTTAAAGCTTTTACTAAACAATATTTAAATGCTTCTAATGCTTTGAAATAGAAAAGAACTAAAATAATTTAAAAAAAACATTAGATTACCAATTAAATTAATAAAGGATTGAATTATAATTTACGTCGTATTAAAGTATTTTATCGAAGTAACAGTTTGGAATTAAATATTGTGTATGACACGAACGCAGTTATGCCAATAATGCATGTAGCTTTATAGTTTTGGGTTAACTCGTGCCGTGTTAACAGTAAATGTAAAATGTTGAAGTTAGGATTAATCCTGAAACGAATTAATTCTGTCTCGACAGTTTCACTACGTCGTACCTCGGTTGTCAGATTGACTTCCTTCGGGTGTCAGACTTACTTCTTTCGGTTGTCGTATTGACTTCCGGTTGTCACATTTGACTCCTTAGGTTGAACTAACTGACTTCCGGCTGTCAAACTTGCCTCCGGATGTCAAACTGACTTCTGGCTGTCAAAATTGTCTCCTTCGGTTGTCAAGCTGACTTCCGGCTGTCAAAATTGCCTCCTTCGGTTGTTAAACCGACTTCCGGCTGTCAAACTTGCCTCCTTCGGTTGTCAAACTGACTTCCGGCTATAAAATTTTTCTCTTTCGGTAGTCAAATTGACCTCCGGTTGTCAAATTGGCTCGTTGTTTTATTGAGAAATATAATAATTTATTTATAGTTGTAATTGAATAATTTATTTAGCGAAATTGTGATACCTTGTAATTAATAATCATAATTGTTACGGTATAATTTAGGAAGTTATCAATTGATTGTTCTCTTCTACCTCCGGATTCGTTTGTCAATTAATGAATATTTTTTGTCAATTGGTTCGTATATCATATTACTTTACGAATATAAAGTTACATATATTTACATACGTTTGTGAAAATTATTTAATAATTTACTATTTAATTAAAATATAATCGTTGTATTATCAAAAATTGTTTAAGCTCCTCGCGCCCTGCCGTCTGGCCAGAATAGGATTTTCTTGTGAAAAATATTATAAAATTATAGTGTATGATATGGTGCAATTAAATGTAATTACAGTGTAATAAGTATATACATATATATATGTCATCTATTCATATATATCTCTTACCAATATTGCGACATGGACGACAAAGTTCATATCCAAGGGCTGATCCATGGATAGATGAAATATAAATATATTGGCTGTGAACACAATTTACCTTTGTCATTTCTAATAATTATAACAAAGAGTATATATGATTAAATGTCTGAGTGGTCGTGTTGTGGCCAGCACGGTGGCGAGCGATTCTCATTTAATATACTGTAGTTATAGTAATTAATATTATTGTAATTAGTATTAAAACTGCGGTTACAATGTCTACTTGTCATTTTAAATTATTTCCATACGTTCGATACTCGACATTTGAAGTATCGATTTTGATTTAAAATATCGATTGATTCAAGCGTTTTAATCAATTTCATTTTTGTTAATGTACCTGAAAGATCTTAAAATGTCTTCTTATCTCATTCATTATGGATCACTTGATGTGTTTAAGAAAATTGTTAACTTGGACAAATATTAGCGACACCTAGCGCTTCTGATAACGCACCAGGACGAGGGGTGCAGCCGTTCTTCAGGTTTCCGGTCATGAGATTCAGTTAAAAATATATGTATATTAAATTGTATCAACATTATGACCGCAGTTTTAGAACGAAAAGTAAAGGAAACCAGAGAATGGTGAACATAAAGCTTCATGACATGCCTTTCAGTGAGTAAGAGTAATTATAAAATTAGGTGTTAAGGGTGATAGTTGTTACGGACGTCGCGGCAGCGCCGCGCGGCTCCTTGTGGCGACCGGGGACAAAGGCTTAAGGAAATGGATCGAAAAAAACTATTTTTTTCTTTCGTATTTCATTTAAACGGCGTATCTTTTTTTATTTTGTATTTTTTTTTATAATGATTTTTTTTTGTTTTTCGTTGTGTTTTCATTAATGATGTTAACGATGATCTCAGAGTTGCTCAACGTGTTGAGTACCGCATAGTTGCAAGGTGCCGGGCGGCGCGGCTGCGACCGCATGTATTCTCAGACGCCTATCAAAATACACCCGGTGTTATCAATTGTTTTGCACGATCGCAGTGGTTCCTAAAGGAATTGCATCGGTAGTGTGCAGCGGGACGGTCGGGACGGGGTGCTGCCTGCGTTATTTGCCCTTCCATGTGATTATAACTTGTTCCTTGGGGCACGATGTAAGTCGAGCGAGCGCCACCCACGCGCGGGCTGGAGTTGTCTCCGCGTCGGGCGGTACACGGGGCCGCAGAGACCGCGGGCCTCTTGCCGACGTGGCACCTCGGAGTTTGAGGCTCAAAAGAAACCTCAGTGTCGTCGTGCCCAAAAGAAATTGAATTTGTCGATCGAAAAACATTTATCGATTTCAAATAATCGAATTACATTAGTTTCACTTATTTCGATATTTTACTTCGATTCAAATGTATATTATAATTATTTGGATTTCAATGTTTTGTGTGTGTTGCTGTTTATTTTGTTTACTAATATTTATTCATACGTCTAGTACTTAAATGCACAAATAAAAAGTAATTTAAAATATAATAATAATAATCGATTAATTAATTAATTATACACATTTATATCACGTTGCATATTATTAAATGAGCATTTGATGCGTTGTTGTTGTAAAAACGTCACCATGAGATTTGTATAAGCGAGTGTTGTGATTCGTAGGCCCTTTTCGCGTGGAGCTTCCCAAACGCGATTCAGTGCTGGCCTATCGCCACCGCTAGTAGATATCCAAAGGCGATTCGCACGCGGCGTTTTTAAAGATGCCTTGCCTTAATATTGTTGCGATCAAATTTAGCGACAAGACTTAACTCGAATGTACAATGGAGTTAATTATTAATATAGTAGAATCCTTTATTTTGTTACCTATCTGTCACCGATTTAATCTTTTTTCCATTTCGCATGTCGCACAATGGCCTTGGATTAATTACATTTGTTTTTGTATATAAAATATCTTCATTGTAAATTTACGCCTTATTAAATGTTGTACTTCATACCGCGCTTAGTGATATGATCGTGTGCTACCGGTTATTTAAAAAATATTAAGCAATTTCCAGGCGGCCATTTCAAGTTTAATAGTTACATTTAGTCGAGATGCCAGTTTAGTTGTTAGTTTAGTTATCAGCTATTTCTTCCCAGCTCTCCCAGCGTTAGTAATTTTTTACGAATCGAACTTTCAATGTTCATTATATTGTGCTTAGTAATGTGGATTATCTATTTCAAATTACCTGAAAAATTGGAACAAAGTTATGTGAATGAGCGAATGAAATAGTTAGGTTAATTGACTGTCAACAGTTCAAGAGGCTGGCAGTCCGATGGAAGTGTGTGTGTGCGTGTGGACAGATGTATGAAAATTACAATTCGGGTTATGTTTTTTAAAGTTAAAACCTTTAATCTCTTAGTGTAAAGAAAAAGTAAGGTGCATGCATTAATGAATAAGTAACCAGTAGCCTAACCGGCGAGATATGCAAACGATGATTTTGACCAAACTTGCCTCTAATCGCCGTAGTGCTGAGTCTTGCCTGTAGACACCTATTTCGGCGTTCACAAGCCAAGAGGCATTAAGGCGAGTGCATTTTTGGATTCGTTATTTTGTTGTGATAAAATCATTTTAATTTTAATTCAATAATTAACCGGAAATAACTACCAGGTTGCAAATGTCAATTACTAAGCGCGGTATATAATTTTCAATTTATATATATATATATAAATTGACGTTAGTGTGTACATTAAGAGATCATTGGCTT
>DVPR01001176.1:0-11438 GCA_018239345.1 Oxynetra stangelandi | reverse complement strand
GTGGGTCTGCTGGAAGAGATTCCTAAATGGGATAAGCAGTACCCTTGTACATTATATTTTTAAGTTACTACATTTCTGTACTGTGTATGTGTACATAAATAAATAAAAAAAAAATAAAAACAAAATGATGTTCCTAAACATCTGTCACATTGCAATATTAACACGACATATTAACAGAGGAATATTCACGTAGGTATCATATAAATATACACAGTGGGCGCAGTGCCATTGTTGTTCACGAAAAAGTTCGTAAGGACACTTCGCGTGATATTAAAGTGGCCGACATTCGAAGCTACGTGACCTCTTTATCGCAGCCTTATAAATGTTTACAAGGAATTTATCATTTTTATTTCTGGAAATATCATATTGTTACGAAACTCCGATGTGAGTTAAGGCTGTGCGATATATTAAAACGTTAAAAATTATATATTACGTAATGTAATAAATATTTTATAAAATGAAACATGCGATGTAGCCCTCTTTTTCCATTGTTAGATATTGTACATGCAATAATTGTGCTCGAACAACCATATACCATCGCTAGCATGAGTTTCAAGTAAGTAGGCTTTGCGTTACGCTGTCATATAAGTTCGTAATGTTACGTTTTAAATTATTTTAATTATTATTGTAAGACCAGTTAATTAGTATAAATTTTTTGCTTGATAACTAAATGATATTGTATGCTGTGTTTTACGTTGGTGATCCAATAAATAAATAAATAAATAAATAAAATAAATAAATAAAGTAATTTTCTTCTGTGGTGACTTTATACAAGCTTTCAGCTTTAAAGCACTAAGTATTATTTTATGCTACAAACAGATGCAAAATTATTTTAAAGTAAAGTGGGCTTATTTTTAATATGTCCTTCAATGTATAATATCGATTTGTTGTGCCAATTAAACTCATATTATAATTGCATTTCTATAAGTATTATTTAAAAATATTTTTTAAAACGTAATTACTTGCACATACAGATGTATGTAAAATCTATAAAACGATAAATAAATTAAAAATATATAACTTAATTACCTTTAATTATTTTTTTAAGTCCTGCCAGAACACTCACTGAAGAAGTATATTTCCATACCGTTTCACTTTCAACTCTGTCCTCGACTATGGCTAGCCTTTGCGGTTGACTTCCCGTGGGCCTTAATAATATAAAGCAGTACTTTGTTGCCAAGTTTCAATGGCAATTTCACCTCTTATGACCTGTAAACTTCTTTGCTAGAACTTACTTCTTTTCTAGTTAAGGAAACATGTAAATTACATAATCAAATCGGTGATTTAAAAAATAACTAGAAATCTCGCATAGGAATTTTTATTTGTATATAAAATTAATATTTTCCATAAACATTGATACTGTGTGTCTTATTGTTAATTACGTAAACCATATACCAACAGTCATTTGATTACAAATACCACGTTGACGTAACGTAAATTGGAACTCGTAGTCACCATTACTTCTGTTTCCATATTGCAGGTTTTATTACACTTTTATGTTTGTATATTTTTTAAATCATACCCCATAAAATAAATAAAACTTGAACTGACGCCATTTTAAGGCCGGTGAGGCAAAAAAAAAAAAATTGTTAATAATTTTTACCATGTGTATACTTAGCTGCATAATTTACCATGTGTATACATACTTTATTTAGCTAATAAAGATTATTATTGTTATTTTATGTACTTGAAACTTATTCACATTCGATCAATTTTATACAAATGTGATACTCTGTATATTGTTCACTTAAAAGTGCGTCCAGTGTACTTGGAACCAATCTGTACGGTGGATTGCAACTGCATTCGAAACGATCGAAAAGTCCGATTACATTCGATGGCGCGCTTTCGTGGGTATTGGTAAACTTCAAAACATTTTTATATCCGTATGCAAATTTTTAAACTTTACATACATAGTTGCATGTTTTATGTTTGGCATAAATTCCTTTATTTTGTATTTCTATATGTTTGGCTATATTTGGTTTAATACACTGGTTGCTATAATACACATTAACTTTGGCGGACATTTTACATAAGGAGTATATGATTCCTATGAGCACACACACACACAAAAAGGCCAGTCCTTACACAAAAACCCAAAGCCGGGACCGACATTTAAATTGAGCGTTCAGAAGTCAAGTATTCGAGTCCCGAACCCTTACCGAACATTTAATCATTGTGACAAGCCTCTGAAACACGGTAACACGACAAAAATTCACACTCACCCATTGCAAGGGCTATACCGAGCTTTTACTAATTTTAAAGAATTTTAACGTTCTACAACTAGTTCAAATATGCAAATACCTACTTGATTTAACACTCGTAATTATTAGATATAAAATAATTACATCGTATAATATGAGTACGAGGTATTTCCCCGTGAACTTCTTGATGATAATTTGTTTTCCGCTATCTATATAACAACGCAATTAACTATCATCTTTCATTCACTCCGCGGTCTATTATGGAATTAATGGAGTATTACACCATTTACTTTTCCCATTTATCCCAATAGAAGATAAGGTAAGTAGTGAAATAAAATATACCGCTTGAGATTTGCCGCTATATTCTCCTCGGGAGCGGTTGTGATTTTATGCTTCAGATCATGAGTTATGTGAGTCGAATACACTAAACTATTAAGCGTTTGAATTTAATCCTCAAAAGTGGAAACTCACGTATCAATCAATGATTTCAAATATAAATTTGATTATATACATCTGTATGCATTTATACAAGCTGCTTTGTTTCATAATACGATCATATTCTCATTCAAATCATTTCATTATACGAGATTAGTGTTTATACATATATCAGCATTATTATGATTTGAAGCATTTTAATATAGAGTATACTCAATTAATAAAATCACATAACGTACAAGAATAATGTATAGAATATTGCGAATAATTTTTGTTGATATTATTATGATTGGCAATAGTTTTAATAATAACGGTCGTTACCTAATTAAAAACCAATTGTAATAGACATGGTACTTCATTTATATCTATTACATACATACGTGTATATTTATGAGATGAGGAAATTGGTTTATTCTTATTTCCTACGAACATACGAATGCGAAGCTAATTGATACAAAACTGAAGAAGAATATATAAATACCTGAAATAAAAGTACATTAATGAATATAACGCAGTAAATCAATTAAATAAAAGTTTATATAAAAAATACGTGTCCGACAAGGAAATAAGTTCGTTAGACTCAGAAGCTATCTCGTGTGGAATGGTGCGGAATCGGAAGGAATATCTACCAGCTCTAGAAAAGTTAGTACGCCAGGAGTCATTATGAATCTAACAGGTTTTGATCAAGACTATAGTGAAAAAATCGACTATTGGACAGTTTCAAAACTAGTCAAGGTTTATCATTTTTAAGAACGATTGCATGAATATTCACTACTGCTACGAAGATGGTAAAACGAGGGAGCGAATTTCGAACACGGCTCAAATTTCTATCATCGTTAGAGTGTATCAGTTACTACGCTTATACCTCTAAATAAAAAAAAACATGGGAATTTTCAGAAATGGTCAAATATGTGACATTTGATTTGCTTGCATGGCTATTGATTGACGTGTACATATCTTTGTAAACATAAACTGAAAACGTATTATTACTCCCTTGAATTAGTGTTGAAAGAACGATTAATGTAGTATCACAAGACTGATTCATTCAATAAATGCAACTTATATATTCTGATAAATCTTTAGTAGTCTGCGTAGATAAGCAAGCAATGTACTCACGAGTACTATTATACTTCAATGTAAAAAAACAATGGCTAAGTTATTCAAACAGATGGCAAAATTATTCCGAACACATGTTACGTCTTTGTCGGCTTATAAATCATCACAATTTCCTCACTTACTTACTTACCTAGTATACGAGGCAACTTTTCTCATTATTCATTCATAGTGCGAAGGAAACTTTAACGCGGGAATACGGCACTTTTATTGCGGCTCGTAAGTAATTAATGACTTAAAATTACTTTTCCGATATTTGATTTTGTCGTGGTCTGTTTATTATATAGAATATAGTTTGCTAGGTCACTTTAGCAAACGGGTGTGTAGCAGATACAAGTGGCCCTTACTGCACATAGATATCCGCAAACTACCTCGAGCAGGACTTTAGGAGTAGGTAGGAGTGATAGTAACAAATACATTCAATAAGTTGGCTAATATTATTATTATCATTAGGTGTTGATATTTCTGGGCATAAAATTCAAAAATATCACGTCCGATGTCACCAAATATGTAGGCATATCATCACACTGAAAACTTAAATAATTATATCTAAAATTGACTTAGTTAATTAGTTCGCTTTATATAAATCACAAGAAATTGTGTATACGTATGCAATACTAATAAATCTGTTATCAAATGTTACTATAACTTCTGAAAATTATACAAATATTCAGTACGTCAATATGCATATCATCATATTTTTGTACAGCACAAAATTGATGAACTTGTCTCAAAGTGCTCACCTCAAAACCTCCTAATAATTTCAATCTGTAATACTGGCGTATATACTAGCTTCGAGATAAGAGGTAAGTAAACCGAACCGGCCACAAATAGTCCTGATCTCGGAAACATCAATCAAGCACAGCGTCTCGTAAACAATGGCTCGCTAATTGCTCGTACGAAATGTTTGAAGTAAATTTGTGCTAGTCAGTGCAGCTGGGTGGATAAGATGACGTTAGGGCGATTTACTATAACAATTTTTAATACTGAATAGACAAACCATATATTATATGAAAACAATATACTATTAACATATCTAAATAGATATGTTAATAGTATATTGTTTTCATTACCGTATGTATTTGATTTCAAGTACCGTCTATTTTGTCTATATTTACGTACGTCAATATGTAGATATTGAATAAAAAATATCGGTAAAGGAACCATAACGTAAACATAAACATTTACGTAACAAAATAAAAATACATAAATCCATTAATTACCTAATGTATTCGTATCATTGTTACTCGCGTATCCGCATTATTAAGTTACCAAAGACTTAATAACAATAACTGGATCATAATGAACAATAATGTTAAGAATGAATAATCATTCATCGCGGACTGGTCCGTTAATGCAATGGTTAAGTGAACCTACCTGCTTCGCCGAGGGTCGTCGATTCACAAGCATTTGTTTTGTGTATAAGAGTAAACATATATATGTACGTATATAATTAAATGTATATATGTAGTTTAGCAGCCGTCTGGTTACCATTATACAGGTATTGGAATCACACGGCCTTCTTTGGAGGTATCTTAAGATACTAGATACTATTATTTGAAAATACAAACACGATGTAACAACACCAAACTGTATGTAATATACAGTTCCGTATGGGTTTTTACTGAGTCAATTGCCCCGCTGTAACTTTTAAAAATCAAGCTATTAACAGCTTTTAAAAACTACGAGTATATAAAGTATATTAAAAAGTTTAGTTTGGATGTGTCACATCTTGACTCCCGTGCGTGGCATTTGGTGAAAGTTTTTAAGTAAATGCGATGGAAATGTGAAAAGGAAATAGCTGTCAACCTTTTTTACTTCTAACCCTTATCGTGACCATTGCGACGCTTTACCATTTTGGTTTTGGTAACTACTTCGTTCAATACATATTTATTTATGTAAATTTAATAGTCTTACAATATATGTATGTATGTAGTAAAAATAATATTAATTATAAACGAATATATGGTGGATGAGATAAGTTTACAATTGCTATATTCAAAACACAATTCGTGTTAATTTTTAATTCGTTACAAATAAATTCATGTCCAGAATATTTTTAACTAAATTTTTTTTTAATGCCTTAAATCATTTCTTATAATACCAATTACCTGATAACATCGTGTTATACAAAATTTTAGGCCACTTCCTTTTTAATCCTATGTACAGTTTAAATGTTATACATAAAATGTTAACAAACTAATTAATTACAAAAAATCAAACTTTGTACTGAGGATGTGAAACCGCTACACTCAATACCAAAACAATGGTCACAAAAATGTTCTCGTTAACACCATTTTATTTTTAAATGTCTTATTCAAACCTGCAACTTAAAGCGAAAACAACCGGGAAGTTTCACAAGATAAATTAAGTAAAGTACATACTATTCACTGTAAATAATGTTATTACTTAATCTTACGCAATCAGATTGTTAGTTTCTAAACGATCTGTTTCACACAATGGTTATTGTACCCGTCTACCGTGTTGAGATTAATTGGATCGATTTACAGCCAGACAGGTACGTAAATGATCAATATCTGCTTGATGTTGTCATCTTTATTTGTCTGCCAATGCACCCAAGACACACTGAGAATGCCATTGTGACGCTGGAAGGGGTTGTAAGAAATATTTTATTGGTTATCCCCATCTACATTATATGAGATACCTATTTTGAAGGTGAAAACCATTTATGTAATATTCACGCTCTATTAGGAGTAGTATCATAATTTTATTATATATATTACTGTAAGAGTTGAGAAGAATATAATTGATTCGCTATAATATAATCGGATAGTTTCCTAATTTACCCTCGAATATTTCATAGCTATTATTTAAAAATATTCTTTACTTTTCTCCTCACAAATATTCGTATACTCGAGCAAAGGCTTTAGTGGACGCAAAATAATAATATTTTTTTTTACAGAATGTAAGAAAGGCAAATTAAAATCGTGTAGCAAAATTCCTTTGTACTTTCGTGGCCCGAACATATTTATTCCTTGTCTACTACAAAATATCAAATTTAATTAATTAGAGTCATATCTAAATATAAACAAATAAAATAAGAATTTTCATCGCTTTATGTGTAAACATACAGTATGTATACACATAAAGCGATGAAAATGTAGCGGCAAATATGAAATAAATTGAACACACACTAATTTATATTAAAGTCAGCCACAGTTTGTTCAGTAAACGCTACAACAACCTTCACGTGAAACTGAACTCAGTTTTAGACATTGTACATAATATAATGACAGTCAGACCTACCCACAATAACATACCAAGTCATGCAATGCGTCTTGAAATAATATTACATATAATAAAATATGTTGTACTCATTTTCTATATTTACATAAAAAATAAATGACATGTATATTTTATTTGTTTCATCGATGTGTTCGATGTATGTGTATTTCATCGATGTGGCAATACTCTAAAGTTTAATAATTAATACGAAGAAGGTAAGTTATCATTCTTTAATTTAAGACCAGAAGAATTTTGTGCCGACATTATTTATCTAAGAAGTCCCAAAAGTTAATTTCCTTAACCTTAACTTAATTTCTATTTTATTCTTTGAAACTCAAAATGTACATTTTTATTAAAACGACATCACTAAATTAAAGATTTTTGTTTTTATGATTTTTCTTTATATTCGAGAGACGTACAAGAGTTAATTAGAGTTTACTATATAACTGCTTAGTATTTAAAAAAAAAATAGCCTATAAGAGAACATAGATTGTCAGCGTGTTTGCTTATGTCTGCTAATAGTCGCATTCAGAGAAGATTACACATTGTAAACTCTTTTTTCTCTACTTCAATACATTCTGCTTTCTGTCCGTTCCATACTTTACGTTTTTTACTGCTCATAATATATTTTGCCTTCTAATACTTAAAAGTGCTTCTAAGACGAGTTCATGAACACAAGTTTTCAGAGCCATAAACAGCATTGCATCAAATAATGCTGCTTTTAATTTAAGTGTATATCTAAATAAAATATAAATTGTAATAATTGGATGCTCGTGAAATTTTAACTACTTCACTGATTAACGAATAATAGTATACGTGTCTAAAATGAAATATATTCACTCATTAACAAACTCGGAATTTAGTCGAGCTGCCTTAATGACCGTACAAATGAGGAACATAATAAAGGAAATGTCTAATAATTACCGCGAGGAATGTATCAGTCGTGGATAAACTACCAGCTTTACTTAAATGGTGTGGCTAATAAGCTTAATGTCGGGGATTTGTAGTAGACTTGTTTTTTTTTTACTAGTTTATCATAGAATAGAACGTATTAACTATACTTTACTTTGAAATTAAATTAAAACATTCTGTCTGTTAATATATTTTCTTGCTGCACTAAATAAGCAACAACTAACGCTACTGAAGTGCAAAAAATCCCAAAGCCGATTGAAGCCGTTGTCTTATAGCCGATCCCGATGTCCTTTTAATTTAGTTCATTGCTATCTAAAAAGCTATCGATTTATCACCCGATAGTTAGAGATCGAACTTTCGAAAGTCGACACTTATGAGCACGTAGCGTTAATGATAACACACCATTATCTTGTAATAGAACGCATTTGATAAGAGTAATATATGGAGGTGTCCCAAGATATTATTAATATATAAAGAGATCGATCAGAAGGCTATTTGTTCTCAGCCGTCCCTTCATGTTTGGAATTATAATTGGACTTTTTGTTTTTGCATAGACAATAAATGATTTCATGTAAAAACTGTTTCAATATAATTAAAATTATAAGTACAAACATAAAATATAAAATGTTATATAAATCGTCTGTTCTGATTTCATCTTATACATACAAGTCAGTAGTTCCAAGGCTAGTCATGTTTTAAATGTTATGCCTATTTTATTTTAGTCAACCCGATTTAAATCGGGTTATTAAATGTGGTTGAAAATAAAAAAAATGTTGATTTTTTGCAATAAAATTTTCATTCTATCGATGATTTTGGTATACAAATATTAAACAGATTCATATCACCATTTCATGGATGCGTGCACAAAATGAATAATTAACCTATTTTTAATATATCATTTTACATAATTTAATTATCAAAAATTAAACGTTGTCTATTCAAAGTAATACATATACGTATAGATTTAGTCGCATAAATAACATGTTTTAGTGTGACTGGCCGAAATCATCTTTGATTGTTAAGCAAACAAAGTTAGCAAAATTCTTAAAATATTCCTTTCACGTTTCATAACAATGGGTTCATTACTCTGCCAGCTATCCTTTTTATACACGTATGTATGGACGTTGCTTCTTTCCAATTTAATAAATTTATCAACTGAACCATTACCAAATGGTTATCTATTTTATTAAAATCTATCTTATGTATGTTTATTAGAAATCTAGCATTATATTCCACACCAAAAAATTTTGCTTGTACCAAAATGAATTACAAAAACCATTTTCAAACAATAAAATACGTGACAAATTTATTTTGACATGAAATTACATTCCATACGAAGCATGTGTGATGATTTCGTTTACTTATACTATTCACATTTACGTTCATAAAGCAAGCGCGATTCTATAAAGAGGTTAATTCATAATACTCAAAGAAACTGTTTGAAAAAGGTGTATTTATTTTTTAATCAGCAATTATTTCGTTACTTCTCGGCTTTAATAAAATACACTTTCTTATTAATTTTGTTTACGTAAACTTTATTAAAAACGAAAACCTTGATACCGTGTTTTCGGTACACAAAATTAATATACTAAAATTGAAATAAATGGTGGCGAACAGATTTTAATCTTTAAATTAAATAGTTTCAAACTTGTAGCTTCGTTTTGCTATGAGCACGACAAAAACACGAGTCCGACTGAAATATTGCAATATAAGATGATATCATGACGTTATATATTGCATAGACATATACTCGTATGTATTTTGTAATATTCATTACTGATATTATCAACGATCGTCTCTGTAAATGATACAGCCATAACAATAAACTGTTACGTACATATATTCTAATTAGAGCTAAATTTTAGGTACAGTAATGTACCACGGTTTTTTACAAATATGTCTGTTAATATTTTTAAGGTCCTTTTATTAATGTATTTAAATGTACAAATGTCTTAAGGTCGGTCATCCACGTTGCTTCGTGATATTTATGCAACATTTATTCTATGTATTTATTAATAAGTATATTTTATTGCGTCTATTTAAAAACACCATCGTCATGTTTCATTTTCCTGACAAAATCTATAACACATGGTTATGACACAACTAACTAAAACATATTTTTAAGGTCCTTTTATTCATGTATTTAAATGTACAAATGTCTTAAGGTCGGTCATCCACGTTGCTTCGTGATATTTATGTAACATTTATTCTATGTATTTATTAATAAGTATATTTTATTGCGTCTATTTAAAAACACCATCGTCATGTTTCATTTTCCTGACAAAATCTATTACACATGGTTATGACACAACTAACTAAAACAAATCCCAATTTACTGTAAAATCTGTTTCCTGACAAAATGTGTTTCTTGACAAAACTCTACGACACAAGGATGTAAAACAAATCCCAAACATAATACACTGGGGCAACACTCAAATCTTCATAATTCCGGTCAGGAGCGCCGTCTCATCTGACGGCTTATCGTTGCGCACGTATTGACGGGACATTAGCAATATTATAGAAACATTTTCCTCAACATCAGTATGTCAGGAGAGGTCTACAGTGAAATTGAAAGCGAGGAAAAGTATTTATTCGTTTGTTATGATTGTTTTGGAAAAATATGTGTGAATAAATAACTATTAGCTACAATTAAGATATACTTATAATTCTTTTTTATTACATTGTATGAGTTCGTGTAATTTTAGTTTAATTTCTGTTCCGTGTTTTGTTGGTAGTAAGCAACATGAAATACACATGGACTGAATTGCTCATTTAATTGAAGGTTAGTACGTTTACTACAATATAAAAAAATAAAGAACCCAATACAAAAAAATATGTTGTATTAGAACGGTGATGACGAATGAATGAGGATTATTAAAATGGTATAGGAAGACCGAAGGATGTCTGAATGGTGTAAGATATGATTCGTGTAACACGGGAGTGAAGTCAGATATGACGACTGATAGGTTATGGAAAAGGAATACATAGTGTGCCGGCTCCAATAGAATAAGAAGAAGAACCCCACTAGAAGTGGAAGAAGGACAGGGGCATGATAATAACAAAGGTATGTACGAGTAGGTATATGAAGATGGCGTGTACATGAAAATAGTATAATAGTAAAATAAAATAATAAGGCCAAGGCTCTCCTATCTCGACCAAATAGGCCGGGCCATAGCTGATAGGGGAGTCAAACCAGGAGTCAAGCCTCCGAAACCAGCGTGTATGCATGAAGAAACTGATGAATTTAGACGAAGCACGTCAGGTTTGCAAGGACACAGATATTTGGCACTTCGTACTCTCTGCCTACCCCGCTAGGGACTTGGCGTGAAGGTTATTTATTTATTTATTTTTAAAATAATAATTTTGTTCATATAAATATTAAATTTTGATGAGAATATAGGAAGCGAAACATAAACGCGACACAGTTTGCAAAAGGCAAACGCAGTTGGAATTCTAAAGGGTGGGCCTCGGAGTTTTGCGAATTTGAAAAATTCATAAAAAAAAAACAAAAGTAATATTAAAACCAATTTA
>DVPR01001175.1:0-11438 GCA_018239345.1 Oxynetra stangelandi | reverse complement strand
TACGTCAATAGCATTTGCACTTGACCAACAGTGGAAATTAACCAGCGTTGTTTATGCAATGTACGATCACGCGCAATTAATTTAAAATTTAACCTTATTTACCTGTACTTAAAGGGTAATGTGCGCGCGTTCATGAAATGAAATAGCTATGCGCTAGAATGGCCAGCCAAGAGACACACAACGTAATACATTCGAATTGTTCGATTTTCAATGCGATATTCGCTGCATCCGCAATCTGTAATACACATAAAAGCGATTAAATCCGCTTGGAGTGCTAGCTGGGAATGCTCGTGATTTGTAATAACAGGGCGAGAATTAATGGTAATCGATCTCTGGCGCGCTGTTTAGCTGGATTTTCAAAGTTTATACGCTTTTGTGGCTTTAGATATTAGTTTCATATATTGGATTTTGCTATATAATGAAATTAATTATCATTAACATCCATCCTAGCGGTTAGCTGGCAAAGTTGATGGAGGGAGTTCGCGAGTACGACGCATCAAAAATTTACAATAAATTGAGGAGTTCTATCTAAATATTGCGGTTAAATAACGCACCCAAGTACCGTAATTCATGTTTGACTTAAAACTATGGATTTTCCTCATTCTTACATTTCACTAAAAAAATCGTCGTTTGCTTTAGTCTCGTTTGTCGAAAAGTCATTTCATCGTCATCTAGGCATCATTTAAGCTCAGCAGTATATTCCATTCGCATCTTAAAAGCGCTCTTTCAGCAACGCCCTTTCATGGAGTCAACAGGCTTACGTCCTGCAACCTCTAAGGGATCCTAGTAAATGGAGCCTTTCAACATAAAAGGTTACCTTAGTAGCCTTTGTGTTGGGATTCACCCACCGCATGATTCACTGTTCAATGCAGTAGTACCACTACTCGTATTATCTGCGCATCGTGCACGCTTCTCACAGACGTCTTATTTTCTTTTGTTTACCAAAAATGCTTATATATCCATGTCAAGAGTAACGACTTTAAACTTGCAAATAACCTGACAAATGAGGAAATATATCAAAAAAATATTTTACAGAAGAAACATCAAGTGACGGATTTTTTTTGCGAAGGAAGTAGTGGAGAAGCAGGAAACAGTTGCAAGTGCAATCGCTGCTTCTTATGAACATCTGCAACTTGTTTCAAACAATGTAGTAGTAATGGAAGTTAGTAATCCCATCACTACTGTACTTACTGTTTGATACTAGTTCTAAAATAACTGGATTATTGATATTAGTGTATCAATGGCCCTCAATATTTATCCCTGTACCATAGCTTCAGTAGCATTCTAAATATGTTACATGTAAATTAAGCTACTAAATCAAATTGTTAAGCATATAATACAAGTCGAAACACCTTTAATGACACGCCACACTTACAATTAACAATTTTAACAATTTACTTTGTAAAACTATAATAAGACGTGTCTAGTAATAAATCGCTGGTACATAAATATATTTAATTATATAAATAGTACAACTGCAATACAAGAGCAGTCAGTATCATTCAATAAACGTTCTATATGTATTTCACCTCAGACATACTTCAGATATCTAAGTAAATCGTTTTGAGTATGTATTCCGACCGTCAACCGCATAATTAACACCAAAGCGCAAACTGTTTAAGTAGT
Organism: Oxynetra stangelandi; assembly: GCA_018239345.1. Lineage (NCBI taxonomy): Eukaryota > Metazoa > Arthropoda > Insecta > Lepidoptera > Hesperiidae > Oxynetra > Oxynetra stangelandi. Next base: position 9,812 of record DVPR01001175.1, on the reverse strand, counting down.
AATCGTTTCACTGCAAATATAGCTTTAATAGTGGTTCCGCCACACAAACGGTATACACGTTCCACCAGATGTTTCATAGTGTATACTACCCGGTCGTGCAAAGACTGCTTACAAACAAAACGGTTGCATGTGCGGTGTTACGTAGACGACAATATTTGCTACCTTATGCACTATAGCTAACTATTTTCCCAAGAACGCCAGAAAAAGCCAGCAGTTGTCATTTATGATTATAATCTGCTCACATAAGAGAAACTTTCTTCTAGTCAGCATCTCACTCAAAACAATGCGTTCAACGATCTTTTGGATCAATTTTATAGTCATCACTTTTTCCACAATGTAAGAGTATCACACGGTGATGTTAGTGGCGTCTTAACAGAAATAATATATTTTTGTTTAATTTAACAAAAAGGCGCCAGTATTCTCCGCAACAGAGCTGTGGGTGAACCTCACTTACATTTTGTTTACGATTGCCCAGATTAGGGTGGCCCGTGACTAGTCGTAACTAAAACGTTTTATGTCCTTTTTAGCTACGTTTTATAAAACATTTGTTTTGCTTCAAACAAGTACTTTTATTGAGTAAAGTGGGAAATGACTGGTCAGTTTGTCAGATTGCCTTTGGAACGATAGTTTTCGTACAGGCTATAATATTTATTTGCTTAAGAATACTACGTCAGTGTAACTATGTGAATTTCACACTTTTTTTATTTGTATGTATGTACTTTATGTACTCTTTATAACAATTACTCAATAATAAATTACTCAACAAGTTGTAGGCTTTTTGATTACTTTATAAATTTCTAAAATATATCATTGATATGTGAAACGTCCGCAGGCTGTCGCCATAATAATCGTAAATTTAAACTGATTTGTAAAGTTAAATAACGCCTTGAGCAGTCATCTTTTCGATGAGTTGCTGTCAATAGCAAATTTTCATGAACGATTCGGCGCCTCGAAAACACGTTCAACAGTCGATCTTTGTTAAACAATGATGGGGTTTCACAATCGTCAAGCCCTTTCGGGGGTCTTAAGGCCGTTAAAACCATCTAACAGATTCCCCACGACAAATATTTGGGTGATGAACAAAAATAAATAAATATAAGTATATATTTATATGTAGTTTATCAGCCGTCTGGTTACCATAACACGGGCACAATTTAAGTGCCTACTTTGGGATCAGACGGTCGGGTGTGAAATTGTGCCAAGATATTATTATTATATTAAATAAGTAGTTGACATATCAGTTCAGTCATAAAACTTTTTTCCTTATACAATCAAGTTAAATGTTCCAGTTACATTTTGTTTACGACTGCACAGTCAAGTAGTCGTAACTGTGCACCTTTTTACGTTCTCCTCGGCTTACTTCGCTCTCCTGACAAAATATTTTGACATAACCTTTTCGTAATGGTATCAAATTCCCGCATTCATAAATCTAATAAATCATACCTTACATATGGAGGTACTTGGTATGAAAGTACTATTGCTTCATATCTTATTATTATAAAATAGCAATATATACATTTTTTGTTTATAAGTGTTCCTATGTTAAAAAATTGAATACTTGAGAACATGTAAGAAGGGACAATTTGTCATTACATACCTGTGTATGAGATATATGTAACATACTTAGTTACAAAATATTTCTTATATCGAAATGCAATTATGAATACGTGGATTGTTGATAAAGACATTTTTTATTCGTGACTTGTTCAATTTTGTAGAACTGCAGTCAAGTGATATAACCGTTAGCAGTAAAATAATAAAATATATACAATGTACCCGTTGTTTTGTAAACATATACAAAAATAAAATGTACCAGTACTCTACAAAACAGTCCAATATACTTATTACCCGAACGATTGTTCTCTATGATTAAATGTTGCATCACTACTCCAACGCTCCGCTTGTAAGCGCATCCAGTACAGTTCGCTAGATTAAATCATTTGCAATCATAGTTTTAATGTTACGGCTTAAATCAATTTCTATTTTCGTGCATTAAGGTTATATAGAAACATTTGATCCTGACTAAGATTTATATACAGTCGGCATATCTTATCTTTGTTTTAAGAAATAATATTAAACAACACGATGTATATATTTTATCTTTACAAATATGCCCTCCAATCACCACCGGCGAATGCAGCTTGATGATGAGAATATGTTTTGGATATGTATAGGTATACATATATACATTCAAATAGAAATGATTTAAGGAATACCATAATTATCATCAAAATCAGACAAATATATAAATATAACAAATATAATATAAATAAACATAACAAATATAAGGCAGGATCATGTGCCAGGATTCGACTCCTGGAGCTCAAAACTGAACTATGTTTATGTAAAATATATATCCAATATAATAAATAGTTATATTCTATTTATTTGGTAGCTCTTTTTTGGGTAAATTGTTATGGCTTAGACAACTATCTATGTATAAACAAAAACGTTCAAATGTATAGTACACAGACTAGTAAAGTTAAAATATGGAAAATATTAACAATTCTTTTTTTATTTTTATCATATAAGCTATGGAATATATTGCGGACACGAGACAAGTGCCCGGGGAGTTGAAACTGGTAACAACAATGGAGCGCTTGCAATTTTTGCAAGCTGCGAAATCACATATTGGACCGCTGTATGCACTTAGGCAGAGTAATATTCGCTCTCATGTATACCAAGAAGTGTTGCGGTTCAAGTAGACAACACTATCTAGTCGACGAGGAAAAAAATATATTTGATTTATGAATAGCTACAATAGTGTCTTCTTCTTAAAAACTAGAAGAGACATATTAATAAAATATTCGTAAAAAACCTCTACGTAACCTGTACATGTTGGAAAATGCAGCACTAATAGATGTTCTTATATGTGATTGCAGGAAGTGTGTCTTTATGTGCTTATGTGCTTATTTTTGATTGGCCCATTCGTAGTAGTTAGTGAACCTGATAGCTGCGTCAGCGGTCGTGGGTTCGATTCCCACCCAGAACAAATATTTGTGTGACAAACACTAACATTTCTATTATTAACTCTACATATTTCACACAAATATAAAACAAAGGTTTAAGTAACGTAATGGTCTGTAATATTAGTTTTAACTTTTGTACATACTATGCACTTTATCAGCCGTCTTTTTACCATAGTAAAGGCAGTGCTTAAGTGCTTACTTTGATTTATTATTATGTAATTAACCCTCATTAAGGAATACATATTTGTTTGTTTCATAAAAAAAGAGACGAAATTCTAAAAGTTATGGTAAAAGCATCAAAAGTGCTACGATGCAATAAAACCAATTACTGCTAAAAGGAAAACCTTACAATTATCTTAAAAGCAGAACAACGACCATTCCATTTTCCAGAAACTCGTGAACACCTAGACAAGAGTGGCTATAAAATTATTGTCACAATTTTCATCCCCAAAATAATTCTGGATAAAATTTTGGTAAAAACAAATAATTGTGTCCAAGTATACGAAATGGTTTAACTGACATGTCATTTTGGAGTAGCCCGACTAATACTAGACCGATCCGAGCTCCTTCGCGAGCTCTCGCCGCAGCGAGGTTGCGACCTCGCAAGTTAAGCCGTTTAGACGGTAAACTTGTATAACGACACTCACGAAACCTCGTGAGATAACACAAGAGTTTGTACATTATTATATAACTAAAGAGATTATTTATAAGCTTAGAAAAACTATGTGACCGAACAATGATAAACGTCGGGTCACTGCGAGCCTTACACCACACATATGTACGTTGAGCACCATACACCATAACATCAGTATAATTTATTCATTCGTTGTCATTTGTATGAGTCATACGAGTATGTATACAAAACATTGCGAATACATTTTTATGGTCTAAATAAAATTACAGCGTACATAAACCTGCCCAATCGCATACAGACACAGGCGCACACTAAGCTTGAGTATAAGGTTTTTAAGTTGTAGAAACTCTTATTTTTGTTTATCTGAAAATTGATAGTCACAGTCGCCACCTAAAATTGTTGAGACGGTATCCACCGTTCTCCCATGTAAAACGCCATATAACAAGGAGCGCGCCGACCCTCAAGCCCTTATCCTATACACGAATTACACCGTACTGTTTAAAGTTCAAATGCAAAAGTATTACCTTTGCGCTGAACTGCTTGCATAGTTTTGACCCAGTTTGGAGCATGTGCGATATGGGAGTATGGTGACACACAATAATACACGAGACGTTTCAACTTAGTCATCAGCTATAACAGTATATTTGAAACTGTTTTCAGTTAGAACTTTCGCAATGTCTTTGGGTAGGTACATATGTTTGTAACCTAGAGTTACCGCTTAATATTATTTAATTTCGTATATGTGCGCGTCCGTTTCATGTTCTATAATGTGTAAATATTAGGGCACTGTGTCGTAAGGGTCTAAGTGTTAGTTTACCGTAAGACAGCACTAAAATATTTCAGTACTTTACTAGTGAACACTTCAAAAGTTTATTTGATTATAAACTGAGCACTAATTAAGGTAGTCCTTAATAACTTGCCCAATAGAGGGTATGATTGTCATATATACTTAAATATTTTATTGAGATGAAAATGAGGTATCCGAATCATCTATTTGAAGGATTCAATGGTCACTCAAATCTCATATTTTTATATTTTTTCTTATCTTCTATTTTAAGTTTATATAACAATTGATTTTATATTTGCATTAAATATATTTCTCGTTTATCTTTGAGGCATAATTTCGTAAACGTTAAAATAAAGTTAACGGACTAAAGGAGGACTTTCAAAGTGAATATCCGGCCTGAAAGTTATCTAGCTTCCACGCTTGACGTAGCAAGCTCGAAGCAACTTCATAACTGTCTGCGAGTCTCCGAGCAACGTGGCATAAGTCTGTGACATCTTAAAATATCAGCCCAATTCACAAAGACTTCTGAAATAGGGTGGATTATTAAGTGGATGTGAATAACGTAACATCAGTAACGTTAAAGTTTGTATATAAATTGTACTAAATTATACTAAAGTTTCTTGATAAACAAAATTAAACGTTTAATTTCAAACTTGCTTATGAAGAAAATGGATAAATTTGCATACTTTGCACTATCTTGTTTTTACAGATAACAACCGAAAGGTTTACTCAATGAAGTAGAAGAAACTGTATGCAACTATTACAAAATGATTGAAGACTTTGGAAATATTTAGTTGTTTTTTTTATTTAAAGCTTATTTGATTTATTGATTAACTGTTTATATTTGGTTCAATAATTTTAATAATAAGTATCTTACTATCTACTTATTATTTATATGAAGTAATTGTATGTTTCTATTTAAAACGTTGGCGTATGCTTTGGACTCCCCTCAATGTGGTTCTCTTATTTTAATTTAATATTAACATTATTAAGTTTCTACTCGAACGCTCTGCTACATTTGACAAAATGTCATTGATTGTTGTAAACATTAATTTTGCATTACAGTTAATATCTCCACTCCCCCAGCGTGCCCTTCGCAAACTTCACCTCGCTCTATACATAATCATAACTCAAACACAACAAGTACGTCGGCGAATTTCGGAACCTACAATAAACTACTATATAATTGGTATCACGTGTCCCAGACGTGTTGTTTGTTTCTAAGGCTGTATTCACAAAGCCACATACTATAGACGCATTAAACAATTAGCTGTATCGTACTTATTTAATAGTAAAGAATTATTTATTTAACAGTAATGGTAACCAATGTGCTTTCAAGTTAGAGTAAAACTTTCATTTTTGCAAATATTATTTCGAGATTATCACATCTATTCGTCTATAGTGAAACTGTAGAGAAACAATTATTTATGGCTTCATGCAACAATAACACTTATTAAACTGAAAAACTTTATGTATGTAAAATAATACAGTAAACAGGCTGATAGTATATTTGATAGTCAATTTATCATTAGCCTGCGTTGACGGAAACATTTGAAACTACACGTTTCAATAGTAATCGGAAAACATTTCAGAGATTTATTTCACAGCATGCACGTACGCGGGAAAGATCTGTTTCGATTCAAATGTTTAGGACTGACAGGAGGCTAGTTAGTTAAACGTTCTTTTCAGAGAGCAACATAAAGCGTTTGATTTTTACTTCCAAATGGCTATCTACATAAATATGACTAAAATAACGTTCCACGAATATAACATATTTATATATAACGTTTATCATAGTGAATAACCTTTAGTTGTCAAATTCGACAACATAAACACATGTGTGAATAAAGCCTTACATTGAGAAACTTGGTAGCTACTTAATTACTATCAACATTGAGAGGATGAGTTTGTATTTACGAATGTTTGAACGGCATTGCAAGTCGCGATGGAGCATGCGTGATTTTGGGAGGGCTCTCTGATTATTTTCTGTTCAGTGAGATGTCCTGTTTAATAAATGTTATAACTTCACGTAGTTTTACTAAATCAAATTAAAATATTGAGATAGCAAACGGATATTGATCACTAACACAGCTATTTGCAAAAAACACTGTTCTATGTTCTAAAACATGCAATGAACTTTCGATGAGTCAATTTTTGTATGGTTATGTATAATTAAATATGTAGTGGAACTTCTTCCTTTCTATACAAGGAAAAACATTATATTAAAAAAAAATCTAACTGCCCAAATCCTACTCTTTCGTTAGTCTAAGATTCTTAAAGAATATTGCAGTTTGCTTGACTCGTCCGGTGAAATTGTAAACCTGATACCAACAGACATACTCGTATATATGACACAAAAAAGTAAAACCACAGTTTATAATTAAACGGGTAAATTCAGTTTTGTTGAATGACTCACAGTAGCAGAAACATGAATTCAATATAAAGTTGACTAACTAAAATGGTCGCAGCGCAACACAATAGAATTTAATTACCGTGGTAATGAAGTCGGCAGCGAATCTCTTCCAGTTAACCGGACGAAGGAGAATAAATTGCCGTGTTTCTTTATTTGTTTGCGAGTTGCACAGTTTATTAGAATGAATCAAATTAATTCGTTCTCCTGCAGTTTATACCTTCATTTTATTGTGTACAATTTATTGCAAAATGTAAATGTGGAACAATCCTCGAGCATGACGCTTAGTTTACATCCTCATCAACATGCAACTTAGCGTAGCCCTTTTCTTTTTATAAATCAAAAGTGCATATAACAAATAATTGTATATTAATAACATACGATCGATATGCCCTGACGATGTGTGTTTCGCCTGGAACTGGAATGTTGGTAGAGTAAATAGGTACAAATGAATATAGTGATCAATTTTTTAAGTTTGCTCCTTCAATCCGGACTACTAAAGAAATTGAAGATAAAAAATGTCAGGTGTACGACACATTGATATTAAATGTGTTAAATCTTTTATACAATTGAAAAGCTAAAATAGAAGATACGAGCACGGTCGTATTTAATTACCGCGGTAATGTTGTCGTCGGCGAATCTCTTCCGGTTAACCGGACAGGCGGGTATAAATTGCTACCTTAGTTTATTTGTTTTGCAAGTCTCATTCAGTTCCAATATTGAGTTTATTTAAATCAGAAGAATATTATCGCATCAAACTGATAAATCACCAAGCATTCCAATTAATATTAAGTACTATTGTTTACCACTAAATAGAGATGTTTATCGCTATAGAGAACGGATTTATGATCAATATCGTCCGTACATAACAGCCATCCTAAATCATATACATTACAAATTTTACTCAAGCAGAGACCTATTTAAAGTAAGGATCTTAGCTACGTGTGTGTGCGCCTACGACATCCTTTAAGACGGGACAACTGTTCCGGTCATCCTAACAACTTAATAAACACTAGTGTCACATTCTAGAGAAGAGTTGAGAGCAGGGACAACTGTTATGTCTATGCTTTATTGATTTGGAAAAAGATCTCGCCAGTTGGCCTCGAGAAGGATGGTGCTGACGAAGCTTGGATTCACGGATATGTTTGTAAGAATGGTCCGTCTCTTGCAAGATAACGTGCGATATTGTGTCAGTGTACAAGGTTAACCTTCAAAGTTCATCTCGGCGAGATGGCACTACACGCACTGGTAGATGGGAGGACGAAAGGCAGCAGCCGAAAACGCCATGCCACTCTCGGCAGCGAAAGGAATTAGAAGGCCGTGGTTCTCTTCTGTGAAGCCTCGGAACGTGAGAGAGAGACATGTCCAACCAGGGGGCCGCTGCTATCGTTGGGGCAGTGCTCGACGTGACCGCGTCCTACGAAGAGATGCGTGGGTCGAAGGGGGTCTGTTGATAATTCCCTGTCGCAAAATTAAGAGCACACCAGCTCCGCTCTGATGAGACCAGAATGACAAACACTGTCGGAACTATCATGATAATCATCAATAAGCGCTGGTGATTACTATTTTACTATTATCAGTTTAACTTTCACATAGATATCTTGTTTTTAATTACTAAGTCAATATTATACATTTATCTTGCACAGCAGACTTCGATATGGGTGAAACTGTTATATAGTCTGTATCCGTTTTTATCAAGATTGGATAGTCTAAAAGTATTTTTGATTAACTGGCACAAACATAAACCTAATTCCTCTTTACGACATTTTCAAAATATTTTATTTAAGAATCATATAGGTACCCAAAATGTTTAAGCCTAAATTATTTCTTTATCCAAAAAAAAACTCGAGGGCGTCTAGCGAGACGTTACCTAGACATCAGCAAACAAGAATCTAGCAATTGTCTCGGTACTTTTGACAACTCGAGTACCCGAGTGTCTCCGCATGCCCTGAGTTACCACTCGACTTTCCTTTCTTCTTTTCATTTCGACGAGAATTTTGAAAACTGTTTCTAGGAAATTTTATTATTACAAAAGAAAAAAACATGGCATAGTGTGACGCACGAATTAAAATTGTTCGTAATCAAATGTTTCGTTTTATGTCTAAAAACTTCGTTTTATGTCTTTCGTTTTATGTCTTGTGGTAACTTATACAGCCAGTCAGTTAAAATATATGAATATCAGTAATCTAATTCTATGAAATTTTTAAATTAATAATTTTATTTGAATGTCAATTCCTGAAATTTCCTGTAATTTGACCCGTCTGCAGAGGTGGCCCAGAAGCTCGTTTAACCGCGTTATTCTAGTTTGCATGAGACTAGCAAAATCACGGACTTACAACCAATCTGTAATTCATATACTTTTAATTAATTCTTCAGATAACAAGGTCCTACAAGACGTAACTTCCGTTATTCAATAACCAAAGCTGGTTTATTAACTAGCTTTATTGAGAAACAAATATTCAGCATATGTATATTATGCACCGTACAGAAATAATCTGAAACCTAACACAATACACCCTATTCAAAACCTTACATTGCCGTCACTACTGTAAAACCGTGTCGCGTCGGATGTGATTAGCCGGGCCCCTCGTCCTGCAGCTTTCATCTTGCACTGCATTGCCCAGGAGCGAGTTATTCAAATAGTTCTATTTACAATAAAAGTATATTGAATCCCTTCAAAATTAAAATCAGATAACAACGAATGGCAGCTGTAACTGCCCATGCCATTGAGAATCTACTCCAAATAGACAGTGTCAGTATAAGTTGTTAATAAGATTAGTTAGTTAGCATTAATCGTTAAATGATCGTAAAACTTGAAGTGCAAGTAAAGTTAGGCCAGTTAGTATTTCTTAGTAAGCATGCAACAACTAATAATTAGTATTAATCCTATTCGAGGTTAGTTACAGACGCCCTCTCACACGTGAAGACTTAACTTTTTTAGTCTTTTAAACGCTATGCCATTGGTAACACTAGGCTCCTGGTTCCTGACGAACGGAGATGAAGCGCGTCTTA
>DVPR01001174.1:0-11441 GCA_018239345.1 Oxynetra stangelandi | reverse complement strand
CCTCACTTTGACACTTTTAATAGTCAATTAACAACATTACTTATCTTGGACAATCGCGAATAAAAAAAAATACGCTTGTGTATAATCTAATTTAAATAATTTTTCATTCGGACGGGTCTTATTAATGCGGAAGTGGTTTTATCACTTTGCGTAATCGACCCGGGTAAAAGTTTTTTCAGTTTTTTATTTTAATTTAGTATCAATTTTGTTAAGTGTCGTAACTGCTACTGGACCACAATTCATCATCTAACTGTTTAACAAATTTACTCGTGGTACCATACGTATAAAGAGGCATGTATCTATAGCGGCTAATTATAGTATATACATTAATTGAAACTTCTTTAACAAGTATAGTAGTGTTTCTCTATATAGAATGTGTTTTAATTTGAAATTATCATAATAGGAACGTCCTCTTAAAATCCACTTCTCAATGCTAGTCTTGTATTCTACGTAATGTTTCATAGCGTTTATATATTTTAAAACGGTTATAAAAAAAATATTTTCGTATTATATTATTCATATACTTATTATTATTAAACAAAATAAATTACACCAATTCAGAATTTTGCTCTTCATAGTATACAAGCAAAGATAATATTTTAACGATAAATTACCAATAACTTTAAATTAATATTTCGTGAATTTGTGTATTTTGTTAGCTCGTTTCTTTTATTTTTTAATATGAAGTCAAAACTGTACTGTACATTAAAATCAAAAACATCTTATACCATTCATATCGTACGATTCATTAAGGTGTTTTATTATTCCACGGGAAGAATTATTATGTAGCGTTTACTGAGGACGTACATATGTATGTATGTAGGTAGGTAGCTCGCCTCGGTAGCGCTCAAAGCGGCCAACTCATAATGGGATTATTTATTGTACGCCAACCGCCAATCTAAGCAGATTCTATGCGGAGCAGCGATCAACGTCATACAATCCTTTTCAATTTGGCCGGAAGTTATCTTTTTATCATAACGTCAAACGTATTATGTTATGTGTATTGTGTAGTCACAAAATATATTGTTCTGTTCACGTACGGGACAACTCGGGCCTACATTACATCCATCTCCTCCCAAACTAGTGACAATCTGTGCTGTCGCTTCCAAATAGTTATTAAAAGAATATATATATATACAAACATATATTTGTACGGAATTTTTAAAAATAAAATGTTTCAATTTGATCAAGTTTTTCATTTCTAAATCGCCTACTATTTTTGTGAAGGGCATTTCGATTTCTATTGTTACATCTTTATATAAAATCTCAATTACGTTTCACGTTACGTACGTTAATCCGATGTTGTTTGTACGTGAAATAGTCGCAATATATCCATTAGTAAGCAGACGCGATTAAAGAACTAATCGTGGTGTAGAGATTAACGAAAGTATCTCGCATTAGATGTAGGTATATACTAGCTTTTTGTGTTTTGCCAATGTTATATTAATGCTTCGTTGGTTCGGGCATTTAGAAAGAATGCATGATGAAAGAATGACTAAACAGATATACAATGCAATTTTTGATGGACATAGCTCCCGAGAGAGGCCAGGACTTACCTATCTCGACCAAATATGTCAGACATTGGCTGATGGGGGATTCAAAAGCTTCCTAAACCGGCGTGTATGCATGAAGAGAGCGATGAATGTAGACGAAGCACGTCGGGTATGGACAGCAATATTTGGCACTCGGTGCTTTCTGCCTACTCCGATCGGGACCTGAAGTGATGGTGTTGTTATTGTTGTATATTAATAGAAATTTATAGAACGAAACCTTGAATGTTTCATTAATAATAATAATACTAATGAAATATTTGCTTGTGTCCGTTTGCTTATTGTTACGGAAATGCTTTGTTGGAATGTTTACGAAGGGCTTCTGCCGGACGTCCAATTACGAGTATAACGAGTATTACGAGTATACTTTAAATATATACAGTACCTACAGTATAAGAGAACGTGATAATAAATTATATGAAAACGAATAATCATAGAAACTTAATGCTTCGTATTTCGAAAGTAGATAAAAGTCGCTTTTATTCACAGGTTATAACTCTGATGTGTGTCTTTTTTGGTAGCAGCTAGTTAAGAAAGTCTAGTCACCAATGTTACTTATCAATAACACTTGGTAACGCCGACTTTAATATCAATTGAACACATAGGTAGTAGACATGTCGTAATTCCATTAAAAACTCACGAGTAACTTTCTTTATGATTAAAATTTTGTTTGATTCTATATAATTAAAATTTTGTTTGATTTTATATAAGCAAGCGTTAACTTATATAAATATACATATGTAGAGCGTAAAGTCCCTGCGGAAGCGCAAGCGGTACTTTTAAAGTAGAGAGATGTGGCTTTTGAGGTGAGGCTTAGAACTTGTTTGTTGATTCGGTTCGAGTTAAATTTACGCGGCTCACAACTTTATTTAAACTTAATTGTCTGTTTGCGCTGCTTCAAGATGTTCAAAATGAATCATTTACGTCAATGATTGTATAAAATTACTTACATATAATTCATTAATTTTTAGCAACTTAGCAAAAATAAACGGTGCATTAAAATCACGTCCTATTAAACCTATTTGTAGGCTTGCTCCCGTTGTGAAATAATAAAAATGCAGTCAACAAGTTTCGTACGACAAACACAAATTTGTACTCTATTATTTGTCTGAAACATATTAACAGAGTGAAAATATATAGTTATGTAACTGACGTTTATTTAGAGAGCACAAAACCATCTAACCTACACTGTTACAGAGTGAATAAGCGTAAAAAAAAAACGGTGAATGTTGATTTTGTTGAGACATGCTCCCTAGAGCGCCGTCCAAAGCCCTACATCACTCTTCGTGAAGAATTAGACGAATGTGTTACCGTGTTTGTATTGTAGAAATGTTGATGAAACTATATAAATGTTATTTTATTTATTTTATGTGTTTAGATATTAGCAATTGTGCAGTCACCAGTGGCTTCTGCCGCTCATGATATCTGAAAATAACCAGATTATAGAAATAAGACGATTTGTAAAACTTTTGTTGGTATAAGTCATTATCGCCGATAAACTTATGAAGTACCAATATGTACTGAACGGTCAATCCTATTTCTGCAGTAAGTTAATAGTTTGAATTCATGATTACTTTCTAACTATATCACTGATGTTGATTAACGGGTTAACTAAAGGGTCACAACGCTGGTCGATTGGGCAAACCAATTACCGGTTCGATTATTAAATGCGACTAAATGTATACTAGAAACAGACTTCAATAAAGGGACATATTATGCTATAAATAAACTCCACGAACTAGAAGAAAATCGTTGTACCAAATAGAGTGTCCAAGTTGTAAGAACTACTATTTTTACACAGAAAGTAAAAAATATCCATCAAAAATATTTCATCGAAATTTACTTAAACGTGGCCCAAATAGACGGAACGTAATATGAGAAACAAAGCTAACTCAACATTTACTCTTTAAGGGTAAAGAAGCGTAAAAGAGTCGAATGTTGACTTTGTAGAGACGAAGTTCCCTTGGGATGTGTATGTACGAGTGCGCCGTTGTTTGCAGAGACCGAAGCGAGCGGCTGATCTCGCTAGTTTATGCGGGATGTGACCTTGTCACTTTGAATTAGTGTGCTCGTTAGCGTGGATATTTAGGCTTAACAAATAATATATATTTTTGCGTTTAGATTAAGATTATTCGCGTGATCTGTCAAGCGCACAGACAGGTGCTATTCGTTCCAGCGCCTTAACCAAGATTTAATTACACTACATATATATGTATATGAAATGAAGCCGCGATTTTACTGAGACTGGTCTTATTATTAGGAATATTGTTTCACTCCACATTGTTATTTCAAACACTGAAGTGGCTTTATCCAATTCGGCTCGGACTTCGTTAGTTAAATGGGTTGTTAATTTGTATCAAAATTTAGATATTAAACATTGTTATCAAGGAATTTAATCATTCGAGTTTATTGATGGGCGATCAGAATTATACAAAGCGAAATACTTGGATTTTACATTACTACTATTGAAATAATACATTAACGTTATAAGATGTATTTATTATACAAGTGGAATAATCTTGTTTTTTATTTGTTGCAGGTATTATAGTTACATGCGTATCTTTAGTTACTAACAAACACACTATTCTATTTAACATGTATTGTATAAGTTCTTACTCAAGAGTATACTGTGGGGGCGTCAAGAGTCTCCGAAAGTGGCATGTATGCCTGGAGAGAGTAATGAATGTAGACGAAGTACGTCAGGTTTGTAAGGACAGGGATATTTGGTACTCGGTGCTTTCTGCCTACTCCGCTGGGGAATTGGCGTGATGGTACTTTGTTGTTGTTAATCTGTTGTATTATTAGATAAGATTTCAGTAATCCTAACGCGGGATCTCGGTAAAATTCCTCTTCATTGTTTAATATACAAAAGCAACATCTGAAGGACTAAAATACCAGTATAGCCATTACCAATGACCCATTTAGCACAGTCATCATGTCTGGCACGCGGAGAGTTGCGGTTCGATTGCGGTCCAAGCACATCTGAATTTTGATTTTAGATTTCTGTTTAGGGTTTCATTGTTCGTGTATATGTCTACACGAGGGTCTATGGTACCGCGTATGCTTCCCTCCAGCTCTCGGCACAGAGTGCGATGCACTAATGCGGGTTGGTGCATAAGGGGCCTTGACGGCACCCGTCGGTCGAGCTGTGGTAGCGCTTGCGAACCCATGGCCCGGCCGGAAAGCGGAGAGTCGGCACCACGTCGGGTTTTTAGTGGGTATCCGGATTAGCCGGGATTCCTGCATACCACCCCAATTTTGACCGCGAGGTGACGATGCGTAACGCAATTTTTCTGACGCAAAACAAAAAAAAGGGTATATGGTACCCATGATATGGGACTTCTGGTGGGCATGCAGTAACTCTGACGTGAAGCTGAAAATCATAGCCTTAAGCTACTTTATATACTATGTAATTGTTCATTGTGTTACATTTTTCATTACATTGAAAACCCTTCACAAATGCCGACTAGGTACGGGAGCAAGTAATTCCATTGCTCCCATTAAGATGAGTAAACAAATACAAATACTGTATTGTTATTAAATTGCTAGTCGGAATAAAAATATGACCACTATGCGGCGAAGCTCGTTACTTATTCCGTTTGGACGATTTCCTCTCTCATTGTTTTAGGGTTCTGTTGTAATTATTGGAATATTTTATGCAAAGTGCATTGATATTCATCGTTCAGAACAATTCACGTTGAATTGATTCAAAGATTGAAATTCAGTCCCGATATCTGATGCCGTCGTCGTTAAAATAGATCGTATATTTAACATTATGTTTTTTTGGCAAATTGTTTAGCAATTTATCCAGCTCTTCGATATGTTTTTGAATCCGAAATTGATTTGAATTCATTAATAATTTATTAATTTATCAAATTGATTTGAATACATCTCATTGTGTATTTTAAATATGTGTAACGTAGTTAAAAATTCAAAATGATTTACTTCACATACATGGTCTGATAATATTTTCCGCTAATACATTTATTCGTTTTGCAGCTATCATGATCTTACAATAGATGGAGTCAGTTTTATTTTAAGTACATCTGGCTTGGGTCTGAGCATAAAGTGCTCCAGGCATGCTTAGGCTAAGATTTGTTTTTCTTCTTTATATTTACGAAATACGTCGCTATTTTTTAAGCATACCATTAAATGAATAACCTAATGTTTAACGATTGTATCTAGGATTTTATCTGGTAATTCTATGTCAAAAACATTGAATACGGTGTAGTTAAACATTTGTAGATTGGCTCTAAGGCAACACAGACGTTCCTTTAAGCTGACTGATTCAAATGGTTTGAGAGATTAAGCACATATAGACATGTGTATATTTGCTTCTAGACTTCCAACGAAACTTTTCAGCTTACGTTTCCAACGAAACTTGAGATATAATAATTCTGTTCGTCTATGTCTTACGTTTTGACAGCTCAATAGCTCCACGGATTTTCAAGAAATTTAATATGGACTAAGTAGTCGGAGTAGGAATACCAATTATTCCAAATGCATTATATACATATATTAACAAGATTGTTTCTATGAAGACATGAAAAGTAATAATAATATCTAGTAATAATATTGTGACTCTTAACATAAGCCCATGCGATCCTAAATTAAGTAAAAATCGTGCTACACCTATGGTATCGAAGTACCAATGAACCATCGAATACAATTTTGCACGCAGGCATAAAAATAAACGCTCGTACTTATTACGATACTATTTGTTCTAGATGATAATCGAACTCATTACCTTTGGCTCAGCACTTAGGTTCGCCGACCAATAGACTAATAAGCTAGTCACAATCGTACTGCATTGCATTGTCTCACGTGATGTTTACGCACGAACAGAGTATATTGGAGATGTCCATTGATTAGATGTCACTAACAGCAGGTCAAACAATGCCGTATCGTGACGGACAGTGCATAAACTCATTAGAAGCGTGCGAAGACGCGACACCGCGCTACCACCTGTCAACCTTTATAACAAGCTACTAACATACATATGAACCATAACGAATAGGCCGGCACGCTTACCCTAACACAAATATTAAATGCCGGAATTGTCGTCCCACTTATAGAATAAATCCCATAAGCTCGACAAAGGTTGTCCGATCATGTTCACTGAACACTAACCCCACTAAATCTAAACTTCGCGGCATATTCGAAACCCCTTATCTGAGTGGCCCATTTGACAATATTTCATATTTGCACCGTCGCCTCCATAAATATCGTATCGGGAAACTTTTAGGTAACTGTTCAGTATTCACTTAGTATTACGATGATAACACTTTCTATAATATTGGAACAGTGTAATTAAGCAGATTTCACATGTCTTCTTATCAAAAGATTAGACTTTAACGTACGTAAATAACGTGTTATTCTTTTACATGTGTTTATATAATTGTTAAAAACCTGTTTAATGTAATTTTAAATAGCTTAAATCCTAGAAAAGAATCCTTTTTGGATAACATTTTTTAAATCAGCCCTTGTGTAATAATGTGAAATAAATTTAAACTTTAAATTAATCATTAATTTTAATAGGCGTCTATTTATATTTAATGTATTTTTTTCTCTTATTACTCGCGCCTTTATTACGTTTATGTCATTATTACATGAATAATTGCGAATTCTTAATGTACTTTCCAGATTTATTTTGACATGACTGTATAGCTTATTTACATATGCAAACAGTGTGATAGGCGCGTAGTGTCAGCTTCTATTTAGATTAATTATGTATCAATCCGTTCGTGAAGTAAAACTCGTTAAGTGAAATTTGTGAGCGTATGTCCGTGGGTGGTCTAAAGAATGGATGCTTAGTGAATATAATTGCAAACAGAATGTTCTCACGGTGACATATTCGACAGCCCTTTGAGTTATCTATGAAACCCACTTGACAATATTTCAAAATTCGCCCCGTCGACTCTATAAATATGAAATCGTTACGGAACCCTTTTTGCGTTAAATTTATTTCCGAACCATCTCGTCGCGCTCGACATTTTTCTCCTCTTATTACAATTTAATGGACTCCCTTTGCATAACATTTAAAACTGTGTTATATTTATATAAAAATACGTTTATTTACTTGACAACTGAATGAAAATGCAATAATTATACTCATTTTACTTTCTATCCAACGACGGCAACATGAGAAAATTTCATTACGCCCCTTTTCAATGAAGGGGTAAAGTTTTCACAAAATCAATTAGGGTGGTAGGGCGTTAGAGTGGTGGGAAAGCGAAAAATTTTAATTTTTGTCATATGTTTTAATAACATGATGATAAGTCACTAATTTTTTTGGGTTGTTTTATATTATAATTCAATGATATACCTACTGACACGATACTATTTAAAACCATGTATCATAATGGGACATAAATATTGTTATATTGGAAAATTAGAAAATTAAAATATAGATCTAACGTAGTAAAAAATCGGCCTTCAGCACAGTTTGCTCTTCTTATATCACGGGTTAAATTCCCGGCCGAGGAAATGTCCAGGTGATGATATATATATATAAATACATATATATATATATATATATATATATATAGATATATATATTATATATATTTTGGGTCTATATTTATGGGAGCTTGATCTTATATATTAATCATAAAACTCACGGTACGGGAAACCGTATCACCTACCTTTCTTGAAAATTTTTTTTTAATTATTCATCCCCAAAATTGAATGTAATTCAAGTGTCGGTAAGACTTGGTAAGTACTGTAGACACATTGGTATGACCTTCTAGTACTGCGCACCGACTCATTAAATGCAACGGCGCCAGCGGTGGAGAAGCTTTATAATGAGCACGGAATTAGCAGCGTTTACTTTACATTAACAAACTTTAAGCACATGTAACGCCCGTACCAGCTTTTAGCGCTGGATATTCTGCAGCTTTAACGATATTCTAAGTACAGTACTTAATGATAGAGGTGCTTAAACAAAAACTAGACTGTATTCATCTCTTATTTTGACCCAACCTGTTTTCATTGCTCTACAACACAAAGTAATAGTGCAGTAGATAAGGATACTATTACTGTACTAACTGACATGCTGCTTATTTGCAATCAGATGGCCGAATGTGAACTTCCATCAATATATTGTCATTGTTCGATAATAATTGCTCAAGATTCTTGAGTGCAAGGATCATATCCTTTTTAGCTTACGGCAACTTGAACTAAGGGTACGTAGTTTGTGAGTACCCCCGCTGTGATTTTATCTAATTACAAATCGTAAACCCAATAAGCAATCAGCTGCAATCACAGCGAACTTAAGATGAACACCATGCTTTCTCGGTGTATGTTTAATATTGTGATTACAAAATTAATAATAATACTAATAATTGCACTAGTAAGGCTATCTCGTTATGTCATTGTGACGCAAAAAAAAACAGGAGGACGATTAACACAGGCACTGATATCCTGAGGAAATATAAGAAAGTTGCTAATTCAACTTAATCGCACATCTGCTCATTACTTCGAAACACTAATTGTTTACGGACTGCACCTGCATTTTGACAATAGTATCACATCGTACCACAGGTTACAATGTATTATGCATTCAATACTTCCGCCGGGTATTGCAGGGTCGACAAACTTCTGGCACGCGTGGAACTCTATAAAAATTCCCAACACGTGCGTGACATCAAAAAACCGCCATTAACCCACTGTGGGTCTGCATGTCGACTGCATAGAGCCTTTACATAATGCAGTTATGTTAATCTGGTTGATAAAAAAATGGCTAAACCTGTAGAACGAGAGCTCGCTACGGGAAACAAATTGTCAGTATATTAGGATTACATTAATATTTTTGAAATAAACAATTGGCATACTTTACCATTTCTTCTAAGTGGTCATAATTCCGGAAGTGACTCTTGGGCTAAATGTTCTACTATCAAACGAATATCATAAGAACTGTACGTCATCCATATAGCCTATCGCGTTTCAAGCAATTCACATATAAATCGTAATTTACTTGCCAAGACTCCATGGTATGGCTTTTTGTTTTATAAACCGCCGTTGAAACCATTCAGCATTTGACATACCTGCTCCTTTTCGAACATAATGATTAATTTCACATTTGTCTCTCGGACTACATTTCGATTCGCTTAGTTCAGTATTTGTGGCTCGGTGTTAGCATAAAATGGCAGCTTTCAGAAAATATCGTCACGCAACACGTGGTTTTGCGACTGCAGCCGGAGTACGTTCGTTTGAATCGTTTGCTCGTATACATGTACTCGTATTATTATTATTGCTTTACCATTCTGTCAATACTAGTTATTTAAATGTCGTTTGTTATTATAATAGTTCGTATAGATTCAAGTCAGATCACGTTCCGATTTGGAATTTCCAAATTACAAACAGGTGAATACACAGTGAACATTCGTGGGACGGAATAATAGAGAAAAAAGAAAAATGTTTTGCTACATTGTGTTTTTTATATATTGTTAATTTATCCGCAATCGGAACAGGAAAACGTTTGGAATTCCCTATAGTACAGTGGATCTAAAGATACTATGTAATTGATACTGTGGTATCCGCTAAAATGAAAATGTTCATTATATTTGAAGCGTGTTTTCATGTTCTTTTATAGATTACCGCTAGTACCTATGAAATTTGTTAATAGACCTTCGTTTTTCCAAGCAGCACTCTCGAGCTACGTGAGTGAATTCTTCGCTTCCAAGCATTGCTCAGTTATAGCAAGAGTTTATACTCAGTTCGATGCAGCTGCATATTGCATGTGATCTGTAATGTTAAGGTGGTTGGAAATTGGATAGGCTATTAGCAAATATATAAATGCTTTGTCTAGCTTCAGAGACAGATGATTCAGGTTATTATTCGTTGACCATGGTAAAATGTCATCGGAGTCTTTAAAAGCATTTTGAAATCATCCGATAGACTCCTGTCCCATACTGCTCCACCAATCCGAACTATTACGGAAGAAACCGGTGACTGGAGCGTTAATTGTGATTAATCTGTCGTATTTTATTAGCCAGATTTAGCCCACAAATTATCTCTGCAAACAGTAAATAAATAAAGTACTTACATATAAAATGCCGAATATCTATGTATTTAATTATGGCGTAAAATTAAACTCCACAATACAACATAATGTACCACAATTCATACTAAATTTGATATTGCCTAATTGGTGGGTATATCGCACATATTGTAACTCTTGTAAAACCCCCCGACTTTTGAGTTATTATAAGCGCACGGACCGCAAATGGGCCGTTATGAAGTTTTCAACATGCATAAAAACTTTCCTTGGATACGATACGATAGCTGTAAACGTCGCCTGTAATTAATATATGGCGGCGGTAAGCCATTATTGGTAACCCGTATTTTATTTATTAACCTACATGAAATATACATATTTTATGCGATCTATAGAACAGTATTATGGGTCTTTATTAGTTAAAGCCTTGTTGTTCCGCATTGTAAACGGCCCTCGATCGGTTTATTTACTTAATCTTGTTGAAGGCTATTGGTCATCTTTACATTTGTTATAGATATTTTTACAGGAATTTTATCTTCACGAATATGTCATAGAAGTGACTACACCAACTGCTAAAGGAACGGATTCGTATAAAATAATAAGAGGGCAAAGATTTAGTATTTTTTATTTCGATGTACAGAACAATAAAACATGCAAATTCTCTTTCACGTGTAATCCGTTGTTCCCATTGAGAAACGCCTCTTCTTCCAAGTACTCTTCAAAAAGATGATTGAAAATGTATTTTGAAAATAAATAAGAATTTTCATTAGTAATATTCTGCGTAAAATAACCGAAATTAAAGTGTTTCAAGACGTTCAAGATCAATCCATGTTTTAATGTTCGAAAATTAACATAAGTAGGTACAGAATTTTATCTCGGTTGATACAAGCTGT
>DVPR01001173.1:0-11441 GCA_018239345.1 Oxynetra stangelandi | reverse complement strand
TAGCAACATACGGGTGAGCATTACTAAACAGAGATTTATCAAATGTATATTTTTATATTTCCAGCTCAATAGGAAAACTGACGGACCACGAAGAGTCTCACAAAGTGAATCGCCGTCGGACCAGTCTGGCGCGCCAGGAGGAAGACCTCTTGCGCGTCCCGATAGCGTTAGCCCTCGTGAAGTTATTACAAAAGCTGCCCGGAGACTTACTCCGAAATCAATTACCTGGGTGAGTTAAGCTTCAACGAAGATCGAAAAGCACTATGTGTTAATTATAATCTAACCTTAATGTTATTTTCAAATTTATTAACTTGATTATCTATATTGTTTTAGTATTTCTTGTAGATTTTTTTATAATAATTTCTAATAAGCGTTTTTTTTATAATGTTACATAAATCTATAATATTTATCAGAGATATTTTAAATAGATTTGGTTTGTTTTGCTTAACAAGAAAGTCATTTACTTTACAAGGCAGATTAAGTTTATTTAAGAATAACACCCTGAATGTTAAGTGTAAAGTTATACATTTTGTTATTTCAGAATAATAATAAAGTTGTGTTCTTTCTTGAAGTCGCCTCTAAAACAAGTTAGGATCGCAGCCAGGGACATAGTGAAAAAAATAATGATGACAGTTGGCACGTCATATTTGAACATTTTCCTGGAGCATGTAGCCATGTTATTAACCCGGGGCTTCCAAGTGCACGTCCTAGTGGCCACTATTCATACAGTGTTAGATGCCCTGAAAAGTGACTTTAAATCGGGCGAAATAAATGATCACCTTGAGTACATCCTTGAAGTGTGCACTAATGATTTGTTTGGCGCCCTCTCGGAGGAGAAAGAGGTCGACAAGCTGCATTACAAAACGCCAGAAGCGAAGCCCAGCAAGAAGAGTTACGTGACATTGATGATCGTGTCCCAAAACATAACGGAGAAGTGTTTGATAAATTTGATCATGCCATTCAAAGATGTGTTGGTGAAGCATCATTCGAGAAAAATTGTCGTGAAAGTACAAGAAGCGTTGATGCATATCACGAGTGGTTTGGTCACAAACAAGTTTATAGATATCGAATGGCTTTTTATTTTTCTTCACGGTATCGCATCAGAAAGCATACCGCAATTGGTTCTGGGGGCTCCGAGGAGAGAGTTGACTGAAACACAAAAGGCGACGATGTTGCGAGCTAAGCCAGACTGTTTCATTATACCAGAAGCGCCCAAAAGAAATAAGGAATCGCAAGTGAGACATGTCAAGACATCTTCGAAGACGAACGCGCACGCCCTTGTCGAGTTCAGTTTGAATATCCTGTATGTGATACTTAAAAGGGAGAAAGTTCCAAGAATGGATTGCAGGGCGTTTGTGGATCCCTTGATTCCTTTGCTAGTGGATGCATTGAAAAGCGACAATGTGAAAGTAGCTACCGGTGCACTGAAGTGCATTGGTTCGTTATGGACTATAAGAGTCAGTACGCCGACGTTGGAGGAAATGGCTCGCGATATTGTAAAGACTATATTCGCGATGCTCCACAAGTATGCAACATTTGAAATTAGCAAACAAAATGATAACTATCATTTAGTGAGGAACGCTTTTAAGGTATGTTCAAAATGAGTGGTTTTTGTTTTGTTGACATGGCAAGTCTGATGGGCCCATTGAGTTTTGGCGTTTGGAAACCCTAGCGATGTGGACGTATATTCAGTTATGTTTAACAGTGTTTCGTAACGTCTTTAAATTAAAAATATAGTAACAACTAGAATTGGTCACTTATATTAGTAGTATTATTAGTTGACTGACAATGTTGTATGATTAACAAGAAATTTATTAATCAATTTAATATAAAAAAAAAATTTATAACTTCTAGGCTGTCACAGTTTTAATTCGGAACGTGAAATATTATACGTTAGAAGTGGATCAATTAAAAACCCTGCTTCTATACGCCGAGCAAGATTGTCAGAACGATGAGCGGCAGTCGAATTCGTTTTCTCTGCTAAAAGCAATTCTGGAAGCAAAGCTGGTTTCAACGGAGCTGCATGAAGTCATGGAGAAAGTATCCAAAATTTGCATACTGAGTGAATCTGCTAAATCTAGGTAATTGACATTGGTATATTTATATTTGTCGCACAACGGCTTTCTTATATAACATTAGTAGTTGACGTACCGACAGCAGCGCCACTTACCGGATCTAAATGTATTTTTAAATCATCCAGGAAATCATCGAAGTAGCCATATCAAATTTCAACCCAATCGGTTCAGCCGTTTAGAAGTTATGGGAAAAGGATAAGTACGGGAAGATGATTCTTACTACCCGTTGCCCTATTACCTGTTTTCCCGTAGGAATGAACCATTTTCCAAGGTACAAAGTAGCCTATGTTCATCAGGGATAATGTCGTCTTCTAATGGTCAAAGAATTTTTCAAATTGGTACACTAGGTTCGGTGTCTATTCAATACAAACAAACAAACAATCAAATCTTTCCTCTTTATAATATTTATTTGTCATTGCTGAATGTATAATAACAGTATCCATTATATTTTATGGGCAACAATTAGTGAGAAACAGTTTTTGGTTGAAGCACAAGCCATCATCATGAACCTCGATGAAGTTACAATAGTTGTTTGAGATCTTTGACTGAAAGGTATTGTATGGGTTTACTCGATAGTGAGAGAATATCTCTTTGTTGGAAAGTAGGAAAATCCGTCTTGAATATACTTTGATTGCACGGGCGACGAATAATAATATACCTTGGGATGTACCGTACTAGGAATGGCATGGAATAGATTAATAAAGTGACTTGTATTACTAGCTTATATGACATTTAAAAAAATTATGACAGAAAAACATAAAAAAGAAAAGAAAATACTTAAAAAAGTATACGAGATTTATGTATTAATGACACTAGTAATAATTATTTGTTTTATTGTTGGATTAAAAATGTTCCTCTCCAGGGACGAAGCGCGAGCAATATTCGTGAACTATCTAACCCATTACTCGCCGGGGAAGCGGATGGAGAGATATATACAGTTCTTTATCACACAATTGAACTATGAACTGCAATATGGTAGAGAGTCCTCGCTCAAATTCCTCGATATGATTATGAATAAACTGCCAGTTGTAAGTATCCGTATCAATTACATGGTTTGGTCTCATGGTTTGGAAGGTGTGGTCTGTGATTTTTAATAATTATTAATCAGATAATTGACAAGGCTCCAGATGCTAAGCTGCCACACAGCCTGAAGAAGGGTTTGGTCCAAATTCTTAAGGGTCGACGCGGATGTGTGTCGAACATTAAGTGGTTATCTGATATCCTACTTTTTGTTTACTCCAATCAATATATACATAGTATATATATAAATAACAAATGTTTGTGCATATTAAACAAATATTTGTTCTGGTTCTGAATTAAACAAGTCCTCTGGCTGTTAACTACTGCATCAAGGGGCATGCTGTTATACATACATTGCTTTTTTTTTTACTCAATTCAGTCTCAGCTAGCCAAACACGCCGGGTACATATTTCTCGCGCTAGGCGCCTCTATGGTCAACGACAGCGCACCGGAGTGTCGTTCGTCTGCTGCGGATTGCATCGAGACAATGTTGAAGAAATTCCCCACTCTTGAGAGGAATAAGCTGTTCGATTTGGTGCTGGCTTTCTTCCAAGACACTCAGGTGAGTTTTGTACCGTATTCGATAATGTATTGTCTTTTCAAGCTACTTTGGAAGTAATCGCACTAGACAGAGTATGTTATACCAAATGGCAAAATGGAGGTTCAAATTGTTCGTGGATATTTGATTGCATTAATAACGAAAGGTTCCTTGCAGGGAATTGTATAATAATCTAAAGTTAAATTTATTGTGATCTCAATTTATTTGCATGTCTATTACTATTTACACAGTTATAAACATGTGAATATCATTCAAGTACCATTTCCTTTGTTGTAGATAAATGTTAAATAATTATTTAGTCAACTAAAAAAAATTATGAGTGTTTCCACGTTGAGATGGACATTTAAGTTTACATTTTTATGTTTCTCTTTTTTTTGCAGCCAGTACATTTCGAACTAGCAGCTCAACTGAGCGTTCGCTTTGTTAACGTCGAACGGGAAGAGTTCAAGAGTCGTTTATCAACACTCTTGTCTTTAGTTAGCGGCAAAATTTTACTACTCAGCAACAATATTACCGAGGGACGTTTCGTTAAGGTCAACTTGGAGCAAGAGGAGAATAAGACTGATGAACAAAAACAGAACGAGAAAGACCACAGTTTGATACAAATATTGAATTTAATCGACGCGATTGCTGTACATTGCCCTTCGAGTTTGAAAAATAAGAAGCTTTCCAACGATTATGATGACATAGCGCAGTATTGTCAGGCGTTGCTGGCTTATCCCCACGCGTGGGTCAGACTGAAGGCAGTCAAGATTGTAGGGCGAATACTAGCTGCGGTGGATACGGAAGAGTTGGAACTCATAGCTAAACAAAAAACAGACAGTGATAGAGGATTTATTTATTATGAAACGGAAAACTCTTTACGAAGCCTCGTGCTTGATTTGTGTGCGCAATACACGCCTAATGTCTCTAAGGATATGGCTGATCAGGTATGGTCGTTATTTCTGTATATTCGTTTTAGTTTGTTGGTCTAATGTGGTAAATGATACTGATTGATAACTAGGGGGATTGTGTGTTCAATTTGAGTATTTTTTTGATAATATGTGTGTAAATTTATCTGTATAGGTATATATTTGGAAATCCGGATCAGGTGGCTGTGTAGTTTAGTTGATTCTAAATAATTTTATTAAATATATTTTATTCAAATTGTTATACAAATATTTTCGCTGTGTTGGTCCTTCGAGCCAGATTAAAATTACAATAAATTTGAACACTACATGTTTTATATGTT
Source organism: Oxynetra stangelandi (assembly GCA_018239345.1). NCBI lineage: Eukaryota > Metazoa > Arthropoda > Insecta > Lepidoptera > Hesperiidae > Oxynetra > Oxynetra stangelandi. The sequence continues at coordinate 6,556 of DVPR01001173.1, read as the reverse complement.
TTAGGTCACAATAGTAATCTTCGAAATAATGAAAATAATACATTCCATGCCATTCTTCAAACTGTCTGGTAAGGAAACGGAAGATATTAGCAAAATGGAAAGTAGTGGTGGGAAAGTAAACATACGATGGATATTGTTTAAAATGAGGAAAGCTATTAACGCTGAAGTAGCTAAAGCGCCAGTGTGTATGAATATTGTGAGTAACATTTTGGTTAATTAAATATATTACTATTATTACCTGATTAGCTGTTTACTTTTTTAGATTTACACTAGATTTTCTTAGAATTAGTGTTTGCAATGTTTTGTTCGATTAATGCATATGATGCAATGCATCAAAACTAATGCTTATTCAGTATCGTTTGATTATAACAGTTCAATATATTGTATTATTTTAACATTTTTAATTTTTCACATCTTTTTATATTTCACTGATGTAAATGTGTATCTTCTCATGATAAGAAGGTCTAAAGCCATAGTCTCACATCCTGGCCAAGTGAGCGTTAACATACTTCACACGACTTATAACACATTACGTAGAACTCTAAGGTTTCTTCACTATGTTCGCCTTCAAAGTTATAGCAAGTGATATTTAGTTTACAAAAACTTTTTTTACAAATTACAGCGTATAGCAATTTTCACTACATGGCTTCATATCATAAGCTCTCTGGAGAGCGAGGATCTCGTCAAAGTTGTGGATGTGATCCTGCCACCGATAATACGGGAGTTGTCTACTGGTGATGCCATGGCTCCAGCGAGCCCAGCGAAGCAACTTGCGGGGAGGTTGGGGAAGAAGTTGCGAAGAAAGATTGGTGATATCGAATACAGTAAGATGGCAGCCGAAGTCCAGACTAGGTTGAATATAAAGCGAGCTGAGAGAAAGAAGGTGATTTCTTTTTTAGAGTTTTTAATAATACAATTATAAAGGCATTGCTAAGTATTTTTTTGTTCTATTTTTGGTAATGGGTATTCTAAAACATAGGTACTAGTTGTTAAGATGTTTGTAATACAATTTAATAGATACAATTGAGATGTTTGGCACTCAGTGCTCTCTGCTTACCCCGCTAGGGACCTGGCGGGACAGTTATTTATTTATTTATTTAATAGATACAATGTTTATTATATGAATATACGTAGCAATCTCAAGACAGATCTTCCTATCGGAGTATGTGCATATTATGTAATGTGTTTTAAATTGTCTATCTTATATATAACTATTAATAGTTTTTCATATTATTAATTAATGTTTGTATGAATACATGTTTTGGCATTTATATTTTGATCGATATCCAATTAATTACTTTGGAATTAAACATGTTGTGCCCTATGTTAATATATAATTTTTCTTTATATTTCAAGATACTGCTTCAAGAAAAAGTCCATAATCCCGAGAAGGCCGCTAAAAGAAAACTGCAGCTCAGAGAAAAGAAGAAGCAAGCCAAGAAAATCAAACTGGAAACGATGCACGGGAAAAGACCGCGCGGTAAGAAACGGAAAGCAGAAGATATTGATCTAGAGGGTGAACTGTTGAGAGATGATGAATAGGTTTTTATAAAAAGAAATACAGATTTATTAACATAGTGAGGTGTAATGGGTGTGGAAATTGTTTACCACGATTCTGAAGTCTTTCTTAAGTGCTGTTGTTTTAATATGTGAATTTAGCAGATGTAAGAGTCAAATATTCCTTCAAAGTTAGCAACGGTGATAACGTCTGTGATTCACCAAATGTGTATATATGGCTATTATATATTGAAAAAAATTATTTACCTCATTAGTAGTTTCTTTTATAAACATAATTGATACTAAATGAAACGGAAAATCAGTTATGGAGGGAAATTTTGATTTCGACGTCCATTGTAATAACTTAATATGATTTTATTGTACTATTCGTTTTTTGCGAAGAATTGTAAATATTAACTAATTCTTTGTTTTGTACAGTATTAAGACTATTTTGGACATTAAAAAGTTCTCAAAAAAAAGATTTATTTTTTATTTTTCCATTTTAGTTATGGGCCTTATTTTATTAAATAGTGATGGTTGATTGGTTGTCGGTTTAATGTAACTGGCTATTCCTTCAGATAATATGAATAAATGTGTACATTCCAAATTGATATTAAGGCAATCCAGCAGAGGAAGAGCTGTAATATTGTTTGGGATTATCTATGAGTTTCAAACAATTATGAGGATTGATGTAAATAAAACAACTTATTAAACAAAATAATATTGCTTTATGCATTCAAAATACAAAACAATGTTGTATGTAACACAACGAATAAACGTATTTAATTAATAAACTAACATCACAATATGTATAATAAACAACGACTTCGTAGTGCATAGAAGCATATAAAGGACTTACGTTAATTATATAAGATCTAGGTATTTGGAATTGCTAAGTAATCGTCTTGTGCAATCTGATTACAATAAACATTAAAATGATAATAAACTTGAGAGCACTGAGGACACACTTTTTTCTATTTATACGAGTATTAACAGATTAATACTATTCTTAATCACATTCGATAAACTGCCGCGTTTATTCAAGTCAATTCCAGACTGTGTCATTTGTCCACGCGTGTACGGAAGGTTAGAGCGTGGACTCATAACGTATACGGGTAACTGTAAAAATCGATAACTGGGTTGACCACTGAAGCCTGTAAGCGCTTATTAAAATTAACTTTTCATGATTACCCATGCAAGAGGCTATAGCACTCTGCGTTCGTTTACTTGACAGACAAAAGTACATACAATCGCGTCGGACTTTGTATATAAACTTCTTTATTACACGTTCATTTTTAATTTGTGGGTGTCTCTTTTACATATGCTATTACGTATAAATATCTGATTAAACCGTTGACATGATGTGAATTTGTTTTTGGTGTTTTGTATGATACAAGACGCAACGAATCACTTAGGATGTACACTAAAAATTTACAAAAGTTCACACCTTAAATAAACGTTCATCACTTTTGACGTATCTATAACCAGAATATAATTATAATAACCGTTCATCGTTTAATGTCACCACTCACGTATGTGCATTGTTTCAAATAAAAGAATAACGTTAATAATCTACACTAATTGTTTTGAAATTTAAAATAAAATCTATCTGAAGCGACATCTTGAATCACTATATTGGCGAGAAATGTACCTACATTGAACTTATATGGTCTGTGCTTAATTTTTGTCTGTGCTTAAAAATATTAAGTACAACAATATTACAGGAAGTATCACGATAATAAAGATAACTAGAGATCAGATAAACATTTCATTGCCAAGAACATAAAAAAAGGTCATTTAAAATACAAACTATGTAACATAACTACTTATGCAAATAAAACTATTATATACATAAATTTAATAACTATAATTTTTAAAATTTTCAACTAACTATATTAACTATAAGTAATGGTTTCTAAGTACTAACTCACAGCACCGACTTTCACAAAACACTCATTTTCACAATGAAACAAATTACTCAATACATTTCTTTGATTTTTTATTTATTTACTTATGTATTGAAGCATTTTCAATACAATACTAATGATTATTTTTTATGCTTAAGCTTATTTATAAGTTAATTTGTTTATTTTCATTTCGGCAATCAATGTTTGTCAGTCAACATTGATTACCCAGCCATACTTGAAATTAATTCATAGGCAATAATTTGTTTTTCCACGAAATAATATTAATATTCAATTAAAGTATCTCAGAGTGGTTTTAAAATTAATATGTAACAATTGGGATCTTTGGAAATAGTCACCTGACCCACGCCTTGATTAGTAACCAATCCGATATTATTTTGGAGCCGTGAAGCCGTGGTGTAGGTATAGTTCATATTAACAATTATTTAGACCGAACTTTCAATAAGTTATATATAATGAGTTAAAGTAAAGTAAACAATAGTAAAAACAACTTTTGGAATTATAGAGATGATGTAAAGAAATCATAGTGTAAAAATTTTAAAGAGTGACCCTTCCAAAATGGCGCTATTTAACTGCCAAGATTTTTTTACCACTGTTCATGTACACCCATTGTACGAATTTTATGCAAAGAGCGGAAAGATTACTTTCTTTAATAATCACAGCTTTTGTTTGCATTTAAATTATGCAATGTGGAACATTTCTGGAAGAGAAAAACATTTCTTTCATATAAATAAAGAACAATTTGTTTTTATAAACACTTAGCAATGATAAAACTTTGAACAGCATGAGACTAGCTGTAGCGATGCAAGATTGGTTCCAATTGTAGAAGACGACAATAGTAGCCCCGCCGTAAAAAGTTCATAATAGATACAATGGTCTGATCTGAAAAGCTCAAGTCTGACGAAAAATGTACATTTAGACCAATATAAAAAAAATTACAGGATTTTTTAAATATTTTATTCTCCCTTAACAATGTTAATTTATTAATTTTTCTTTTAACTTTTTTTATCCTTATAAACACTTATTGCATGGCTCGAAATTGAATAAATTAATTGAACTCAAAATTTAGATATTGTAATATTCTACTTAGTGAACAATTTGCTCCAGTACTTTACTTGTTTGGAGTAAATACAAATGTAAGCTCCAAATACGTAATTAGTGAGGTAGCGAAGTAACTGCTGGTAGCCTAATTATCGCAAGAAAGGAGCCCACAAACGTGGGTGAAGTTCGTGACGTCAGTAATTCACGCCTTTTCGGCATATTATATCGGTTATTGTTAGAACCGTATAGATACACATAGTATAAACCAAACAATTTATGAGAGCTATCTTATTTCTGTATTATGTCACTTGTTGGCGCCACCATACTTATCTATGCAATTACTCTTGTTTTTGGTCGGTTGTCATCTTGTCATTGCTGCAGCACTGTGTAATGTTTGTTCACTCAATAAATCTGCTAATAGTATCTCAATCCTGTGTTATTTTCCTCATAATTCATCAGTTATATTTTGTAAATTGGCAAACATAACTATTTCTCTCGGTGATAAGAGGACTTAGAGCAGAACATGTGCTATGGAGTGTAATAAATACTAAAACAAAAAAAAATACAACTATGAGAAAGAACTGAAGAATTTAATTCTCCAGGGAACTTTAATGAACCAAACTAGATGAAAATTTTGAAATTATTTTAGATACCGATGTGCAATGAAAGGGAGGGAAGGAAAGGGTTGACAACCTCTCACTATCCTATGCCACGGGTCGCAAGAGTATTTTCATGGGAAGCTCTTCTTTAGTCCTCATTTCTGAGCCAATCTGATTCTGTACAGGGTTTATTCACTATAAATCTATGTGAGTGATGAGACAAAGTCTCTTTATTCAAAAATTTCAAAGCACGCAATAAGATAGTATTGAATAAAGTAACAAATAAATGATACAATTAATATCAACATTCATTATAGCATTGGACGGCAGCAAGCTTGGCGATGGCCTAAGCAAATTTTTTCGTAAGCTTTTGAAAGTTTACTTAAAATTTTAAATGTTTTATAACAGCAAATGTTAACGATTATTTTAAATTTAAATTGATTTTAAATTAATGCTTTCAACATTTGTCATAAAGATTTTTTATTAAAAAGTTTAATTTGTTTCAGTTAAATTACTTTTAGAAACTTCTATGATTGCGTCGTTACAACAATTTATACGTTTCATACATTTGTAAGTATTTTGTGATGTAAATATCATGCTGTAACAATTTGTCTTAACAATACATTCTTGGGTACATCATACCTAATAGATTACGTACAGCAAGATCATTGCGAAAAGCATTAAAAACTATTTAAAAACGTGATACAGACCGTATCATTTTAATAACGTCTAAGGGGATTATTACAATTCTGTGTACAATTTATTTTCAAAATGTACCACAGAATTGCTTTTAAAATGTACCACAATATTTTCTATCACTGAGAGATTTTTCATTCGAGGGATGTTGTATAATCTGCAATTTCTTTCAGTTTTTATAATTGACATACACACATACAGGTCGTGCTTAAGCTTTGCTCTAAAACGGAACACAATCCTTGAGGTAGAAAACTAAACTGATTATTGATAAGCATGGAAAAGGCAAATAGTTCAGATAATTAATGTAATTTATTAAATCCATCAGAGAAATTTGTAATTTGCGAAATGCAACATCAGAATCACATCCGTTTTAGATGCAAACTTGTAGTTGATACGTCACAGTAGACAGATTTACAACAACATAGAGGAGATAGGGTTGTAACGCATTATTTTCGATAGCAAAATCCAGAGTAACGATGTAGTAGTGACCAATACCACCCCTCCCCACCCCAGCTCCAAGGACCAGGAAGTGGTGAATTCTCTCGCGGAGAGCAGAGGCATGGCGAGGTTGCGTGGCCCTATGACGCCATCGCAGGTGTCGTCTCCGTGTATACCCCGAGAAGAGACGCGCTGCACTCGCTTAAAGTGTATTATCATTAGCGTGAACATCGCAAATAGACCTGTAATAAAATAACAGATAAATAAAAATAAATAACCGTCACGCCAGGTCCCTAGCGGGGTAGGCAGAGAGCACGGCGCGCCAAATATCTCTCCTTTCGTCCTTGCAACCCCGATGTG
>DVPR01001172.1:0-11442 GCA_018239345.1 Oxynetra stangelandi | reverse complement strand
CACACGACGAACTACGAATGCGTTACATACAAAATTAGAATAGAAATTAGATTAGAAATTAGGAATATCCTTATACTCAGAGTGCCGGCGAATGCTATTATTATTATGAAATAAAATTATCCGGAGGCTAGAAAGAGAACTCGAAACATTCCGCCGTGAGGTTGTTGTTCCAACCTTCATTGAGGTTTATATAAATAAATACCTGAGACCAACTGTCGGATATAATGAATCTTATAGACAATATGAAAAAGACTAAGCTTGCTATAAGCGAAAATATACTGTAATATACATAGTTGACGTTTGTTTACTTACGTATGCCCCGTCTCTTTCCCGCGCTGTCAGTTTTGACATTTCGTTCCGTGACGTAACAGTATTTACTTTGTGTCACTGATTGATATCGCCGGTGATGACATCGACATAGTAAGTTAAAAACGGTATGTATTGGTTGTTTTTAGGTTTTTTATGCGTATTTTCCGCGTTGAACAGAAGCGGTTTCACTGAAAGACGTGGCAACACTGGCTGTGCCGCGTCTCGCCGGCGAAATTTTCAATTCAAACAGGGTCTTTATAAGGGTAGTGGCGCTGTACAAAATTTACATATCGACGTAATAAAGCAAGCGGCACTGATTTGAATTCGCCGGGCGTTTGCTGGCTCTTGTTAACAAAGGTCTCGTTATAATTGTTCGATAGACGTTCTAATTAGAATATGAAAATGGATAATTATTTTCAGAATATTTTAATTATTGTCCAACGTTCAAACTTTAATAGGATTAGTGTATATTTCAGTTTGCCATGTTAATAATAATACTATGTTGGCGCATCTTCGCGCTCGGACGTCTGATCCTAAAGTACGCAATGAAGCAGTGCCTGTTTTATGGCAAACGTTAGACGGCTGATAATCTACCTATACATATAAATATATACGCATATTATGACTTCCAGATACAGATATCTGTGCTCATAACAAAAATATTTATTTTGGGTGAGAACCAAACCCACAACCCGCAGGTCAGGTCAAATATTGTTCCGATATCATACTTTCAATGAAAAAATGGAATGCATAGCTCTTAACTGTATTTGTGTTGTTCGACATTTTTTCTCCCTCCACAGCAGGTAATTAACGTCTCTCCGTTACTCAATTCATTACACCGTTTACTTTTAATTGACGTCATAAATTTGCCTATAATTGTGCACTAGGTTTTAATATAATAGTTAATGGGAGTCTAGATACCGTTTATCTGTTACTCTCTCCACACGGCGGATAAAGTCAAATAATTAATAATTATGCTAGACTGTGATGTTACGTAATATTTCTATTCATAGAAGTTTAATTCCTGTGCGAATTTATTCAATCTTAACTGCGCCATTTTCGACTCTATACCATTCTATTTTATAATTGGCATTAAAAATATATTTGATGCTTTGACGAGTTTTATTAAAAATAACACAAAACAATTTAGCGATTGAAATAAATTTCATGTCAAATTCAAAAAGGTTTGGGATGACGATAACCATTCATACCATTCAATAATCACTTACTATTTCAAAATCACAAATGAACGCATTGACTGTTGGCATATTTTTAAACTGTGGTACTGTTGCGTTGGATCTAGTTGCATTTATAATATAGAATTGAAAGTAGATTTCAAATAAACTGTAAAGTTAAGAAAGTTACCAGTCAGTTGGCTTTGGATGGTAGCTAGAGGGGAATTTTCATGAGCGTTGACGAATCGGCACACACTAGATATCAATGGTAATATCATAGTAGTTGGATGAGAGCCGCATAAGATTTTTGTCTCAGCGCCCGGTTAGAAATCCGGCTACTATCACGTTTCCAGGGGACAGTTTGTTCTACCAGAGCATCGGATACTCGTGTACGAAATTCAAAAATTTAAATTGAGACACAGATTACGGAGCACAACGGCGCGGCCGCGCGCCGGCGCTGGGATCGATTTTCGTGCCCCCAAGTTTGTTGACAAAGGCAGGTTCTTAGCAAAATGAGATGCACCCCAAAGAATATTATGGGCAGACATCGCTCCACTATTGCTAGTTATGTGTATAGCTATGCCCCTCATATCGTCTGCTTATTGATCTTTTGGTTCAGTTCGGCTTTCTCATTTGCTCGTTTATTGAATACTGTTTTAGTTTCTTGGTTGTGTTATTTGTTCATGTAATTAATGTCAATGTGTTTAAGGAAACATAAATGCTTTTCAACTTGTATACGACAGTGTTGTGTACGTGTGCACTTTGTAATTAAAAACACTGCTGGACACGGGTCTCCTCTCATAATGAGAACGAGTAGGCCATAGTCCACCCCGCTGGCCAAGTGCGGGTTGGTAGACTTCAGACACCTTAGAACCTTGTGTTGTTATTAAGTTATAATATTGCATGTTATGGGTTCTAACCGCTTTATATTCATAATGATTACCATTACAATTCTTATTGTGTCTTTGAATTGTTATTGCGAGTTTTTTTCAAACGATTGATATTGATTACCTTAATAATAGTTGAAAGGGCTCTAGTCTAGCTGTGGACAAAGTTCCAAACAAAGTAGTGAAACTGTCGGCTAACATAATTTTAGTGGATTAATGAGACACCTGGATGTCATTTGGAAATGACATAAATTAAAGTGTTAGGAAATAATTTCTTGGAGATAATTAAATACTAAGAGTAACATACATACTGTGGGCCCCAATAGATTGTGACTCTACAGCACCATTCTTAGGGAATCGTGGACAAAGTGGAAAATCGCGTTATGCGTTATCATAAACTTAAGTTATAATGCCGATAATATATTAATATCGGAAGCAATAAATTTGTTTTAAAATATAAACTAAGGGTACAAATACAAATGAAAACAAAATATACATCGAAATACGCAATGTAAAGGTCCAAAAGTCCACATCGAAAATCTTTCTTAGTCAAAACCGAGCTATTCGTCCATAAGAGAAATAAGAGCTTTCGCACGCCAGCAAATTCTGTAACTCAACCGATAGAGGTCACTAGCGCGGCGTAGTGATGCGCGGGACGCTCCGTCGACATCGACACGGCGTTGTGCGCCGATAAAAAGATTACGCGTTTGCGTACGAATCGCGCGTGCCGCGGCATATTAATGACTCTCCCCTTTCGTTACCACTAATAGATTTTAATCGGCCGTCACCAGACAGACGGATCTTCGTGATTGACGAATTTGTATCTGTATTTTTCGACTAATACAATACCGACGATAATTCTGCCATCCAAAATATTTATTACATTTATCATTGTAAACATCGTTCGTTTTGACTACACCGACTATTGCATGGAGTAAATGTTGCTTTTCAATAAGAAAAAGTTGTACGTATAAATATTGTATTATATTAAGGGTTTCCAGATTCAAAATCTGTAGCTATGTAAACAATCAAAAGAATAACTTCGTGCATAAAATATGTCTTACCAATATTTCATCTTCACATACATATGTTTATGATAATGTTAAATGCAAGGTAGGTGTATGAAAATTTTGTGCCACTAGATCCGACATCCCAAGACCTGAAACACAAGAAGCGGTTCCCAGGCACGCGTTCCCAGATAAAGCAGTTCTTCAAACAGCTTAAGTCTGAGTGGTTGCGATTTGAATATTTTTATATCGAATTTATTTGAAATATTAATAGCCTTTTCAGCATTAAGAGCATTTGGACACCCTTGTTTTTGTTCGAATTTGCATGTCGGGGGTAGTGTGGTGCGGATCAAAGAGATGCATTATAGCAATGTATTCGCTAACACGTAAATAAATAAAGATAAACATTGCAGCAGCGCTCGCTGGGTATTATCGACGCCCACGGAAAACATTTTCGTTTTGGGTTAGGTGTAGTTATTTGAGTGAAACATGGATAGCCATTTGAAAAGTACTTGATAGACATTTGCGTATATAGATATAATCCAGGCATTATGTAGTTATATATAAGCAACTGCTATAATATATATATATATATATATATATATATATACATATTAGTATTAACGAAATTATAAGATCAATTCGGGACAACGTGAGGCATCATCTTTGAAACTGACGCTGTGCTGCTTACCACAAGTAAAAATAAATAATATAAAAAGCCATTTATTCTATTACACTTGCCTCATAACTTGTAGCATGCCTGCTTTCACAGTTAACAATCATTTCATTTCATATAAAAAATCGAAGTAGTCCTCTCGTTGGCGTAGGCTTCCCCCATTTTTCCAGTATTAGAGAGCCTTTTCAGAATTAAGAGCATTTGCTGCTCCTGGATTTTGTCATCCAGTTCGGTCCCTGACTTTGAATAAAGACCTCTGCCCACCTTTTCTTTTGGTGTCCTCGCCATCTGACTTCATCTTTTGTTATCCACTGTATAATTTTTTTGGTCTATTTATCTCGTGATATCCGACATTTATGCAACGCCCGATTCCATTTCGGTCTTCTTGCTCTTACCACAATGTCTGTCACTTTGGTCCTTTTCCTGATGTCTTGGTTTCTTATCATATCTGATAGTTTAATTCTCAATATTACTGTTTCCATTTTAAGTTTGCATATTGCTAGTTAGTCTTCATCACATTTACGGAATGACCAGGTTTGGCGTGCGTAAGTTATGTATGGTAAGATCGCTAGTGCGAAGAGCTTTTTTGTTATTGTAATATTTATCATACATTATCATTCATTATTTCTTTGAAGCCCCTTAAAGCCTGTTTGCAACAATGCCGACTCAATACAAAAGAATATTCGGAAGCTCATACTCAAACACGGGTATAATCACAGTTGGGTATAATAAGACAAGTTGCTTGGATATCCACAGATCCAACGCCCAACTTGTCGCCTTCACAGTACCAGGCTTATCTAGTGCAGGTACGCACCCTCTCCACGACCACGACACGATCCCTAAATACAAACGTCAATTAATCTTTATTGTGCCAAATCAATACACAGATAACACTAAATACATATTTATATCGTTTCCCATGAAAGTCAGTAATTCTGTCTTTTTTTCTGTTTACGGCAGAGCTAAATGCTTATAACAGAAAAAAAATTGCTTTTGAAACTAGGGGAAATCTTATAAGTTTCAACTCAAGTAATCTGTCCTTCTAATCCACGGAGCAAATGGAGCTTAAATAAATAAAATTATTGTTAATGCATTAGGCCAAATTATCTTGCAGTACTCTGCTAAACGCGGTGCATGTTAGCACTACGCCTACAATAGATACTGCCCTTCTTGCCTCAAGGACACATCCTCTTACTGAATTCACTAAATGACCAGCTAAATTTGTTAGTTTCAAAGTCGGTAGTCCTAAACGTCTTGTAAGTTGTCGTCGTCAGTGTTCAAATAGAATAACTTAGAGGCGAACTCGATTAGATCCAACTCGGCGTTGTACATAGCCCGTTCAATACGGAATATTACGTACAGGTACCTACAGACATGTATTATATGTTTGTACGATGGATTAATATTGATCAGCTATATTTGTATATGTAGTATATCGTGCTTGTACAAACTTCGTTCGGCTCTACTGGGCTCCTACTCGTTCGATAAGCGTACACCTTACTAGCTTTAATACTATTTTGCATTGTTGGTATTTCAAGTATGATGTTGCGGAACCCCTGTGTACCGCCAATTTTATTTATTAAGATTGTAATCATTCACGGTGAAATGTAATGATGAAAAAGTATCATATAATATGAATAAGTAACAATGCATAAGTAATAATATGCAATACTATTTATTAACTTCCTTATTAAGGACGACTGTATCATCTGAAATAATAATCATTTGTTAATATGTCGAAAAGTGATAAGTGTAAATCGTTCGTATGTGTCGATATTACTTGTTTTATCTGCATCCATTTATGACATCAACAAGACTAGTGAGAGTCAAAATGTAGAACTTGTAAGTATAAACTTTACATTCCACTCTCCACGAGTGACACATTTGCAAGGTTGGAGCGCACAGTGCGGAGGAAGCCGGGGCGGGCCGCGCTGTGTCCGCCGGAAGCGACCTCGCTGACCCTTCCTGCCCTTATTGTTGTTAGCAATTGTACTTGTGACTTGATCTTATGTCGCTTATACTCGTACATACTCGTATATGACTATGCTGTTCTAGATTACATAATTTTGCGTTCCACTAAATTCCAACTTATGCTACACCGAAATTTATAGTTATATTTGAATCATTATTTCTTATAGATTTACAATGAAATGCCACTAAAAATATAGCCCATAGTATTTTTAAGTGGCACTGTGTTATTGTTTTTGTATCAAATTTTGTTGTTTATATAAATGTGTTCTTAACTTTACTGCTCTTTTTTTTTGTAGTAGGGAGGTAATTCGTTTATTAAGGTTTTTTTTGGCTTAACAATGTCAAATGCCATCGATGTTTTCAGGACGATTAACACATGCATTATACAACCATGCAACTTAGTAGTTTGTTAGTTGTTTCGTTGTTCAGAGTGTAACATTGCATCCGTAATCAAATTAATAACATGTACTATCTCTTGTATTAGTTACAATAAGGTTGGGTAGCCTGTGTTGTACATTAAGGAAGTCGAGGCGGACCGCTCAGTCCGGCGGAAGTGGCCGACCAGCCGCCCGCCCGCCTTGTGTCGTTGTGACATTTGGTATACACTTGACAATTTATGAATAGTCTACTCTTTAAAACTCACGTGAAATCGATTATGTTTTAATCGCTAAAGATAGCATTTACGTTTCAAATACAATAATATTTCAAACGAATTGAAACAGTTTGAGAGTGCAAATGATCACTTAAAAGTACCTTTTGTTACTTTTGGTGAATCGTATGATCCATATTTTTTCTATAATGATAGAATAAAATGGTATTTGAAGCTTACACGTGTGTGAAATGTACAATATGTGCAATACGTACCTACATAAATATTTATCTGAGTAGGTGACTGGCCTGATTGGCCAGTGTTTAGTGAACCGAACCGATGGACCCAGGCATAGCGGGTTTGATTTCCACCCTACATAAACATTTGTGTGATGAGCAGGAGTACTTTTTCTACCTCTGTGTGTAAAAATATACATATTTGGAAATTTAGGTATGTATGTTTATCAAGTTATCGGTCACCATAGCACAGCCACGGCCTACATACGAGCCGTGATACTGTCATTATTATGTTTATTATGGCTGCGATTAACATAGCACGTGTGAGTGAGGCGTGAGCTCTGTAAATGTTGAACATTGATACTGTTTTTGATTGCACGGAACTGTCAACTTTCAGAATCAGGCTGGCAATACAAACACTTCACAACTAAGTAAACATATCATTGCAACGCAACTGCCCGCCTAATCGACGCTCACCCCAACTTCAGTGGCGGAGAAAAATGCTCTTCTGAACGGTGTTATCACAGATTACAAGAGGCGAGTCAATAGTATGGGGAGTTCTTATCAATCTATATTAGGTGACCGTTGACTGGAACTTTTACCCTGTAGGGGACTCGAGTTAAAGATCTTATGAGGTTCTTATTTGATAGTGTCTCGTGTGGAGCAGTTTGGGCTTCGTATTCATCGCATTTGTTCAAGTTCAAGCAAGTTTCCTTATGAGTTGAGATTTGAGAAATAAGAATTTACTGAGCTGAAATTATGTATTTGACGTCAATTAATTCGTGTTTAGGTAGATCACGAAGGAAATAATAAAGAGAAGAAAATCAGGGGAACGAAGAGCCAGTTAATATAAAGCTTTTGTCGGGTTCGGTTTGGTATTTGTTATAAAGTATTTTTATTAAATAGGCATTAATAGATTATACTTTGTGACGTTTTCCACCTATTAAATCATCGTTATTATCGAAAAATATTCAGTTCATGTCCAAGCAGTCGGATAAGCGTGCCAATAGTTATAGTGACCACTTTACATCAAAAACAGTGGCAGCTAATGTCGATTCGGTAATCAATAATAAAGATAATTATATTACGGCAACTCACACATGGCCATGTTGCGCCGACCCAGGTAGGGACGTTACTATGGCAAACAGATAACTTGGAAATATATATTATTTCGTATACACATAATATGTGTTGCTAAACATACAATTATCCAGATAATTATTCATCTAAACGCAGAACAAATATCCGTGCTCATCACACAATAAATATTATATGGTTCGGGTCATCAAGGCCTGGCCTAACATTTAAATCAAATTAACTTAAAATTAAGATAAACTTACACAACATTTTTTCTACTCACGCGTGTAAGTTTGAATTAACTCTCAGTTGAACTCGTCGGGAACAAAGCGCTGAGTTCGACAATTGGGTGGATGGGTGGTCATCGACAACTTCCTCTTATTAATTTTTTCACCTAAAAACGTAATTATGTCCCCAATTTGTGGGCAGCCGCGCGGCCCGTCGCCACTCACGGTAATTACCGTAATGTCATTATATTTACTTCGCTTTGTCCGATTCTGAACGCTGATAAACGTAATAGCTTTACCACTCGTCGCATTGCACACTGTTAAACACTCGCTTGCGAACTAATGCGAATTACAATCAACTTTATAATTTGTGTGATTTTGTTTGGATAACTATTGAAATGTAACTACAATGGTCTTCACTGGTCAGTTTAACTGATGTAACAATAGTGTCGCTTGTCGTTACTCGACAGTGGTGGTGCACCGTAACCGCTACTACAATGGCCGGGTAATGAGAAAATTATTTTGCGTTTGCACCTTTGTGGTTAAAATTAAATGTCAATTTCGCGTTATAGTTTTTAATGGTAACTTGTTTGTTATTGTTTTTGCTCAAATAACTTGTGAATTCCTTTAAAATGCGACTCAATGAATCGTGTCCACACATATGTATGTATATATGTACGTATGTATGTACGAGAATGTAAGGAAGTATTATTTATTTGCAGTCAAATTATATGATATTATAATTGTATTTAAATTTGCATTATAAATTATATAATATTATAATTGTTATGTTTCATTGGGTGGAGATTTTCGTGCAATAATTCCTTTAAAACGAATTTGCCTTTTCCAATTCTTAAATATTCGGAAATTAGATCGTTCTTTATATGTGTTCTATGCAGAACATATAAACTTTTTGATACACAATTAGGCATACCGCATACTATTTCATTCTCAACGCAATCGGCCGGGTATTCACAGCGGGGCGAATTCTTACGTAATGTGTTTTCTTGCGGTCCTGTCCACGCCGTGTACAAAAGTATAGAATGAGCTTTGGAATATTTTAGGTTTTTATTAGAGATTGTATGAAGCGGCAGCGGGAGAATTAAAATATCTTAGTCCTACTATGGACATGCACAGGGTACCTGCTTACATTACATTGCTGAAATATATATGAATTGCAAAATAAAAAATAAACTAAAAAGGATCATTCTATACCCACTCATTTACTTATCGAAATACGCGATGAGGAAACATGAATTATAAATAATGAATAGTTCCTCGCCGCGGTTAACCGCACTGTACTAATTTTGGTAGGAGGCTTAAAATGACAGTTATAACAATTATAATTTCTAAAGTAAGGTATTTATAATTTGTAAGGTATTAGATATTTATATAGCTCTGCCTTAAACAAATATGAGAGTAATAAAATTTCATTAGGTGTGATGATGGGTATCTACAGAAACCATAATTCTGGCATATGATGAACGATGATGTTTTTTTTAATTTTTGTTTGGCTGTGTGTCAAATGGACTTTACTACAGTTTTCAAACTAACAACAATTATGGTTTTACTTCAAAAAAGCCTCTTCCACTTTTAACACGTTCAAGGGTGTCAGCTGCGGAAAAATAGTTAGTGCATTTAGCGGATGAGCCTATCTGTTGACACATCTCACCCGGTCCGACTCGGCGTCCTGATCCTTTTACTGCCTTTTGAAGACCTCCGCGCCATTTGGGGTCAGTTCGGACCAGTAATTGGGGTTTGGCGGGCAACGTTTCGAGTAAGCTCCTTGTAATTTTAGTGCCTGTTCATGTATTCGTCAGATCACTCTTCTGTTATTTTTACGTGATTATTGCATTTGCGCGATACAAAATTTAGTTACTCCATCTTTTGGAATTACTATGGGCGATGTTGCTGTCCGGGGATGTATAGCAAGTAAGTTATGTATAACTTTGTTCCGTTGAAACGTTTGTGAACCTCATGCAGGTTATATGATGTTCAGGAACATTAGTTTTTTATTCAATTTTATAAACTTAAAACTCGGTTAAATTGCAGCACCACCGGGAGCAGACTATTCAGTATAAGCAACAGCTAGTGGTCAATTTTAATAGATCTAGTGTTACTTCGGAATACGGAGGGAGGCGTTCAGTGTTCTGCACAGATACCACTCGCGACGAAGCCGCGGAGACCTTCAAGACGTCTTACGGAGCCACAGAACCATGCCCGCAGTGGAACGTGTAATGGTCAATTAAACACTTTACCGTAATGGAGCGCGTTATGAAGTGGTGAATTATGTGTTTTTATTTAATAGCCGTCAGTCAGCCGTTCACATTACTTGTGTTGCACATGGAACGAGGTGCGCTGTGCATAGTGTGCACTCCATCATGTGAATAGTCTTCAACGAATAGTCGCTAGGGATGCTACTGGACGTCAAATAAATGTCATAATGTGTTTTGAATATAATGTAGACATGTGGCGAAGTCTTTGTGAGAATAGGATTTCATTTAAATGTATAAGTTGCGCAGCAAACTTTTCTTTGTTTGTATACTTTTTTATTCAAACTGTACTTATTATGTACATCCAGCAGTTGTAAGAAATTATTTATACCTGGTGGCAAAATGTTAAAATGACCCTTATACAATCCTATACGATTACGAAATTAACACGCATTAAAATGTGAAGATACGAACGAGTAGTAAGAATATGATGCAATACATTTATTGGAAGAGCTGTCGAGAAATTAGCCACGCATCCCTAGCGGCCTCCACGCAGCTAGTGTCGACACCGGCACGGCGCAGGGGGCCTCACGCGCGATACCTCGCCTGTGCCTCGTAATTTAAAACCCCTGATTTATAGTCCAACAGTAGCATTAAATTTGTAATCATATATTGATTTACAGCCGCGATAACGCCGCGCCCGCTGCCTTCCGAGAACGCGAGACACTGCTCTATGGAGAGCTCTTCGCAATTCGTTTTGCTGAAATTGGTTTTCGAACATGTGGGCCGATATATATTGCCCGTATTGTGATATTATTGTCGCCGTCCAACAATAATATTGCACCCAACAATAGAATGTACTCGTGGATTGTTTAATCGCATGACGCATGCCTGTATGTATGAATTTAAAGGCTCACGGTATATTATTTTCGTTTTGATTGTCTTGTCGCTTGAGCACCGTGCTCGATTGTTAATTGTAAAGGACATTGAATGAGGATATTATGACTCGCGAAAACGAAAAAACAAGCGAGCGAATTATACGTACGTACAACATTAATTTCTTTAATGCGCTTTT